>SKCR01045000.1:0-47475 GCA_019454045.1 Zanthoxylum bungeanum | reverse complement strand
GAATTAATCGGTAAAATAAATTTAATAGTTAAATTTGATTTTTCTATTTAATTTATTCAAACGGGCTAAAATTAATATATCGGATATATTAAAATGAATTGGATTTCATTACGAGATTAAAGTCGGACTTTAATGCGAACGAACGAATTAATTTAGAATTAATTCATGAACGACGTTCGATATATATTTGCGAGGCATCGTTATTTAATTAAATTGGATTTAATTATTTAACGACGAAGGATCGTTTAATTGGATTAAACGTAACCGAGCCGCGGCAAATGCCCGTAGAGATATTTGAATTTCGGATTCAAATATTTGGAGCCAAAAGTGTGGTAGGTGTTCCCACCACACAACCACCTTGTTTTGTCTTAATGAATACCATTTACCATCTCTACCTTGTTTTGGGTAAAAGGTGAAATGGTTTCTTTTTGGTAAATAACAAAAAGGCATTTCATTTTTGTAACACTTGACACACAATCAAAAAACACAAAACCCTAAAGATACAAGGCTTGGCCGAAATCTTCATCTCCTCCTCTCTTTGATTTGATTTTCAAATCAACAAAAGCTAGCACTTTGGAAGTGAACAAAGGTGATTGGGAAACTCCTCAATAGCTTGGAATCATCTTAAAGCTTGGATTCATCCTAAAGCTTGGATCTTGGAGATCTTGGATCTCAAAAATTTTAAAGCTCTACATCTCATTGTAAGTATATTCCGCACCTTATAATGATCAACTCTTTTATTATGCATGCTTATTAGATCCTTATAATGTTCTAGGAACACTAACACTACGTCCAGGAAAACGACTCAGCTGGACGTCACTCTACACCCAAGAAAACGACTCGACTGGGTGCCTCTGAAACTGGTGGTGCCCTATGCCCAGGAAAACGGCTCAACTGAACGTAGAACTCTATGTCCAGGAAAATGACTCAACTGAACATAACCACCACTAGAGTCCAAGTACACGAACCTAAGCTGTCATCCTGACTCTCTACATGTGCACATGCCTCTGAATCCGTCAATTCCAACTGTATCTCGAGTTATATACTGGGGGTGAGGTTTTACCTCATGCCCAAAAAATCATGTAACGAAAACTGCTGATATACTTTTAAAACTTAAATCAATTCTTAGAACTGTAAGAAACATATTTTGAAATGCATTTCTTCTAAAACCATTTGAAACTATGCCTTGGAACACTTTGTAACTGAAAAACATTCTTAACTTTAATTTATCTTCTGAAAAACATAACATATAGATATGCATATGCATTTCTTATACTATCATGTTTAAACATATTACACATGTGCTATCAAGATTATACCAATCATTATTGGCATAATGAATTCATTCTCAAAACTAATATACACACACACACACACTTTACTATATACAAGTTTACTTACCTTATATTCTAAATACTTAAGACATCATCACTATATTTTGCTCACACTCACACATATTCTAAAATACTTGCAAACCATATACTCACACACTAAACATATGCTTATGCTTATCTGTGTATGTACTTGTGTTCTTATTTTTGTATTTTTCTATACACTTAACATATATAGTTACCTACTTACATTTGTCATTCTTTAACTTTAATCCCATTCCCTAGGGTGTAGTTTTTAGAACCCCCAAACCCAAGTCTAGTTAAATTATATTCATGATATTATCATATGCTCTAATCTAAATTACATACTAGTTTATACCTACATATGCATCTCTAAAATTCTATATGCTCATGGTTATCTTTTGCTCATACATCTGCTTATAATTACTTGTTCTTATCTATATGTGTAAATAAATACACCTGCTTATTTCTTCTACATTCTATCATTATATAAGTATATAAATATATAAATAGGTTTCATACATGTAACTATATACAACTTTATTATATTATTTATTTCGAACACTATTAAATCTATCAAGTACTCACAGCATAAGTTACTTACCTGCCTTCACGGACACTCCAACCCTGGACCCGATCTGTCAAAACAAATCACAACATCTGTCGAACCGCTATTGTGGAACTTCTACTCATCTATAATAAACTATGGACTTTCTCGGAATATACGAATCCTCTCTGATTCTACCGATCAAACTTCATTTCTATACTATATGCTCATATACTGTTCTAAACTAGCTAGATGGCTCAGATTCTTATTTTACGCGTTTGCGGTAAAACTTGCGGAAACATTTACGCAAATGCTACGGAAGGGTCTCGAACCCTCTGAACTAATCCAAAATTACTTAAATACCCTCGTAATATCATATTTATACCTTAACCATGATTACGGTCATCTACGCTCAGTCGCGCGAGATACTCCGTTTTAACAAAACTCTCTAATCCTACAGGATCGATCAAATCTAATTCGTTTCTTCTTGGATTCTACCACATTTATCGTTTTAACATATTAAATCATATTCAATTCACTTCATGTTAATTCGCTACACTACGGAACTACTGGAAACATCCGAATATAAAATGTTACACTTTAAAAAAACAAATTCTAAACAGAGAGTCGTACCGAAATTCCGGGGCCATATTCAGACTCCCAATGGCCATACGAACGCGCTGGTGTGATTGGAATTCTGATTGGAGCTACTGTTCATCTGGGTCTACTATTTATATATCACTTTCTTCCTCGTTTCCCGTGTAACCGGCCGCTGTTCGGTGAAATTGATTTCGCATACTCGTAGTACTCTCTGAGGGCTTCGATTTGATAGGTGGCTCAGGCCGTGAAACGAACTGACGAGCCGGGATCGGAAACCTCAATACCGCTCGTCTCTCTCCTCTTTCTCACTGTTCGCCATGACCTGGGGCTGCCGCCGGCCACCACGTGACAGAGGGGCGGCCGACGCACCCCTCCGGCTCGATGGCCGGCAGGCCACCCGTGCGACCAGGATCCTTGAAAACGTGATTGATGATTTGGGGGGAAAAGAGAAGGATGATTTGGTTTTGCTCATCTTGAAATTTCCTAAAACTATAAGGCTTTATATACTTGCTGGGAAAATATAGTAAAGTCCCCCGCGTTTTTACTGTTTAGTCCTTAACTTGGGGTGTCTGCGGTAATTAGCAATTTTGAGGCCCTTATGGTGGAAATTCTAGAAAGTGTTCAAAAAAGAAAGTTGTTCATCTCAGAAAAACGAGTCTGATGATTCAAGAATCAACTCAATCGGAGTTCGTTTGCAATTTCTATGACCAAAACTGTAAACTTTACGCGTTTTACGAAAATCACGTAACTAACTTTTGATCCCACGCGTTTTCCAATGCGACGAATATTCCTAATATATTATTCCAACTCATATATCATCACCTGAACTCTTATTCTTCATTATCATTATGCTCCGAGACTATAACGTCAGTCCGGGAATCTTCTAGAACCGTCTCAAAAATCTGGGATGTTACATCCACCCCTCCTTATAAAAATTTCATCCTCGAAATTTCTGCATCCCTATAACTGCTAATCCGAACCTGGTCGAATGTGCGGAAACTATCTCACTCTAAACTTCACTAATATCCCCTCTCTATCTCAACTCTGAACTAACCACTATCCATAAACTGAGATCTCAAGAGCTCATCTATTGCTTTAAACTAACTATACTGGTCTGATTCTCATCTCTAGCTATACTGATCTAGTTCTTATCTCTTGCTGTACTGTTCTAGTTTTGATCTAGAGTCCTCTGGCCTCACAAGGACCCTATACTGATTTTATCTTATTCTTGTTGATTCTCTGATCAAAAAGGCTACAAGGGTACTAACTGAAACTAATCTCTTCCCAAACGGAGATAACTAATCTATACACATCAATTGAGTCACCCATGGACTCGGATTCAAACAAAGCATTGAACAATACAATCATATCATATCAAATAATCACAGAAAGTATCCAAAGACCTACATGGTCTCATTCAAAACTGAAGACAATCTCTGACAGCCGGATCCCCACAATTGCAGTCATTGACTTCTAGACCATGCTACTGACTCCGACTTTTAAACCATGCTTTGATACCAACTTTGTAACATCCCGCCTAGGCCAGGATGCTACCGATAGGAGACAGGAAATCCATATCTCCATAAGCCTCTGAATCTGATAAAATTTCAGCATGATGTATGCAGAACATCATGCAGCCTGGCTTATAGCAAGCACCAAGAGACAACATGTTCACACGATTTAACATATATGCAATCACCATCAAGGCCTCAGGCCTGAACTCAATGAACAAATGTAAATACTTGGCCTCCGGACAAAACTCAAAGTAGAACTATACTATTACACAACTCATACATATGATATACAAATACAAATACAAATGCAAAGACAAGGGCCGTGAGGACCCATAACTCGACCCAGGACTCAAAATGTTCTTGACTGCAAATGGGGCGATCCAACGTCTTCAAAGTCTTCACAGAAAACATGCTGGCCAAGTATGTCAGCTACAGACCTGCAAAACTAACAAACTGTTTTGATGTGAGTCATGAGACTCAGTAAGTAACCATGCAAGTATTTATAAGTTCTAAATTACTGCACAATTCTTGTCTATTTCAGGAACATATTACTCTAAAACCCAACCTTTTATCTGATCACACACATACTTTAAGTTCTCATTAGCATCTATAAAAACAAACATCTATCACGCTACTGCTGCATTACTCGATATCTTAGAACTTACTTGCTTATTCTGATATTTCATTATATCCCAAACATATTACATGCTTTAATCCTTTATCTGAATATTCACATACTTGAATTCTGATTAACATATATAAATTAGTCGTCTTAATACATATACACACATACACCAAGTTTTCATACTACTGACAACCAGGTCACTATTAAAACTCCTTACGTCTAATCACACAAATCTCATGTTCTCCTTACTAGTTATATTTCATACATTCATAATATTCGTGTCAAGTTTCTATACCAACAACAGCTTATCAAATCTCTTGACGTTTTTACTGTGCTACTCAGCTATCTTTCATCTATCTTATTCATTCTCCGTCAGTTAGGTTAGAATACTTATTATAGTTTTCTTTCTCTTATTTCATTGAAATATCATCAAATCGGTAATTTAAAAAAAAAAATATCATTTCTATTCAAAATTATTATCAATCATGTACTCATATATATATATATACATAGAGTCAACTTACCTTACCTCAATACTTGCTGGAACAAAACTCATTGTACATAATCATACAATACATATAACATCGGTCATATACTTACATTAGCGTGATCATGTTGTCATACCTTAACACCAACTATATGCATCTCAGATGAATCACTAGATTACATAATTTATATGCATGATTTGTATCCATACTTTACTTAACTTATTATGCTCTTAGAAATGTTTTTTCCTAAAAACTGTAACTGAAAACTGTAAACTTTTCTTGAAACTATAATATGTAACTAAAAACTGAAAACTGTATCTCAAAACTGTAAACTATAACTGAAGATTGAAAATATGAACACCTGAAAACAGAAAACTGAAAAACTGGTTTTTAAATTCTGTTTTCTGAAATCTCATACTGAAAAGCTAAAACCTGGAAACTCAAAATATGAAAACTGAAACTGCTCTACGTCCAGGAAAACGACTCAACTGGACGTCACTCTACACCCTGGAAAACGACTCGATTGGGTGCCTCTGAAACTGGTGGCGCCCTACGCCCAGAAAAACGACTCAACTGAACGTAGAACTCTATGTCCAGGAAAACGACTCAACTGGACATAACCACCACTAGAGTCCAGGTACACAAACCTAAGCCGTCTTCCTGACTCTCTACATGTGAACATGCCTCTGAATCCGTCAATTCCAACTGTATCTCGAGTTACATACTGGGGTGAGATTTTACCTCATGCCCGGAAAATCATGTAACGAAAACTGCTGATATATTTTTAAAACTTAAATCAATTCTTAGAACTGTAAGAAACATATTCTGAAATGTATTTCTTCTAAAAGCATTTGAAACTATGCCTTGTAACACTTTGTAACTGAAAAATATTCTTAACTTTAATTTAACTTCTGAAAAACATAACATATAGATATACATATGCATTTCTTATACTATCATGCTTACACCCGTGCTATCAAGATACCAATCATTATTGGCATAATGAATTCATTCTCAAATCTAATATACACACACACGCGCCACTTTACTATATACAAGTTTACTTACCTTATATTCTATATACTTAAGACATCATCGCTATATTTTGCTCACACTCAGACATATTCTAAAATTCTTGCAAACTATATACTCACACACTAAACATATGCTTATGCTTATCTTTGTATGTACTTGTGTTATTATTTTTATATTTTTCTATACACTGAACATATACATTTACCTACTACATTTGTCATTCTTTAAACTTTAATCACATTCCCTAGGGTGTAGTTTTCTAAAACCCCCAAACCCAAGTCTAGTTAAATTATATTCATGATTTTATTCATATTCTCTTATCTAAATATACATACTAGTTTATACCTACATATGCATCTCTAAACTTCTATATGCTCATGCTTATCTTTTGCTCATACATCTGCTTATAATTACTTGTTCTTATCTATATGTGTATATAAATACACCTGCTTATTTCTTCTACATTCATCATTATATAAGTATATAAATATATAAATAGGTTTCATACATGTAACTATATACAACTTTATTATATTATTTATTTCGAACACTATTAAATCTATCAAGTACCCACAGCATGAGTTACTTACCTGGCTTCGCGGACACTCCCAACCTGTACCCGATCTGTCAAAATAAATCACAACATCTGTCAGAACCGCTATTGCGGAACTTTCTACTCATCTATAATAAACTACGGACTTTCTCGGAATATATGAATCCTCTCTAATTCTACCGATCAATCTTCATTACTCTACTATATGCTCATATACTGTTCTAAACTAGCTAGATAGCTCAGATTCTCATTTTACGCGTTTGCGGCAAAACTTGCGGAAAAGTTTCCTTAAACGCTACGAAAGGGTCTCGAACCCTCCGAACTAATCCAGAATTACTTAAATACCCTCGCAATATCATATTTATACCTTAACCATGATTACGGTCATCTACGCTCAGTCGCGCGAGATACTCCGTTTTAACGAAAACTCACTAATCCTACAGGATCGATCAAATCTAATCTGTTTTTTCCTGGATTCTACCATATTTATCGTTTTAACATATTAAATCATATTCAATTCACTTCATGCTAATTCGCTACACTACGGAACTACTGGAAACATCCGAATATAAATCGTTATACTTTAAAATAACAAATTCTAAAATGAGAGTCGTACCAAAATTTCGGGGCCATATTCGGACTCCCAACGGCCATACGAATGCGCTGGTGTGATCGGAATTTCGATTGGAGCTACTGTTCATTTGGGTCTACTATTCATATGTCGTTTTCTTCCTTGTTTCGCGTGCAACCGGCCGCTGTTCGATGAAAATGATTCCGCATACTCGTAGTACTCTCTGAGAGCTTCGATTTGATAGGTGGCTCAGGCCGTGAAATGAACCGATGAGCCGAGATCGGAAACCTCAAAACCTTGCGTCTCTCTCCTCTTTCTCGCCGTTCGCCGCGAGCTGGGGCTGTCGCCGGCCACCACGTGATAGAGGGGCGGCCGACGCACCCCTCCGGCTGGTCGCGCCGGCCGGTGATAGCCGACAGGCCACCGACTTGACCAGGATCCTTCAAAACGTGATTGATGATTTGGGGGGAAAAGAGAATGATGATTTGGTTTTGCTCATTTTGAAATTTCCTAAAACTACTAAGGCTTTATATACTTGCTGGGAAAATATCGTAAAGGCCCTCGCGTTTTTGCTATTTAGTCATTAACTTGGGGTGTCTGCGATAATTAGCAATTTTGAGGCCCTTCTGGTGCAAATTCCAAAAAGTATTCAACACGAAAGTTGTTCATCTCGGAAAAATGAGTCCGATGATTCAAGAATACTCCGTTTTCAATTTCTATGACCAAAACTGTAAACTTTACGCGTTTTACGAAAATCACGTAACTTACTTTTGATCCCACGCGTTTTCCTACGCGACGAATATTCCTAATATATTATTCCAACTCATATATCATCACCTGAACTCTTATTCTTCATTATCATCATGCTCTGAAACTATAACGTCAGTCCAGGAATCTTCTAGAACCGTCTCGAAAATCTGCGATGTTACAATAATATATTAAAATAAATAAAAGAAACGAAAGATGATAAATAAATAAGGTGCCCTCGGGTCTAACCTCTTTTGTCGTCTCTCGAAAGTGCATTACACGGCCGTCGGAAGGGTGAATGCTCTGTAACTCTTCCGGTTCACTAATCCCATATTTTTCCTCGCTGTTTCGCTGTTTGGGCCACTGTTTCCACTCCGTTTTGCTGCTATTTTTGCTGTCTTTTCTGGCCACTATTTTTGGGCAATTATCATACTGTTTTGGTACAGTTTTCGGGGGTTTAGGGGTAGTTTCTGAATTGTTTTTGTTGTGCAGTTTTTGGGTGCAATTTCGGGCTGTTTCGGGGTGTTTTCTGGACAGTTTTTGGGACTAAAATTTGGGCATGTAGTGAGGGTTAATGTGCGGCTAAATTGAGCGTGCATGGAAGGTTAATGTGTGGTGCTTATGCGCTAAAGTGTGAGTGGATGATGAAGCTACGTGGTTTGTGTGAGTGACATGCTTTGCGTGAATTGTTTGGGTGGGGAGTGGCCTTATTTAGTGCGTTGTGTCGGTCAGTGAAGGGGTGACTCAAGGGAAATATATGGGCTGATTTGTTGAATGGCGTGCGTGTTTAATGAAGAGGCAGCAACGAGTTTAGCGTAAAGAGTGGGGCAGGTTGCTTTGGCGTGGCCTGTGATTTGTGAGCGTGGGGAATCTATTTTTTGTTGAGACGTTAATGGGCTGCTCATGGTGCATTGATTGTGTTGAAGGGCTTATGCGCTGAATTGGGCAATGTGTGTTGACTGTGGGTGCATGAAGGCTCTTGTTTTTTTTAGTGAATAGGCGTGAATGAGGCTAGGTTGTTTCTTGTGTCAATATTGTGTGTATGAGATAGGGTTTTGGGTGTGTGATGAAGGGTTCTTTTTATAGGCAAAGGGATGAGGGATTTCCTTATTTGGAAAGGGGAAGGATTTGTGATATCTTATGAGATAAGGAAAATCTTTTAATTAGGGAAGTGTTTTAATTTGATTTGATTTATATCTTTTAATTAGGGAATGTATTTTAAGTGGATTTGGAAAGTATTAGATGGGATTTCTTTATTTTGGGAAGGGGATTTATTTAATTTTGGAATGAAATTTAATTTAATTTAATTGGATTTAATTTAATTTAATTTAATTTGTGTTTTAATTATTTGGATCGGGCTTGGGCGAAATGGGCTTGGTCTATGGTTTGTGGGGGTTTTAGGCTGAGGGTGTATTTTAAAACGAAGATCCAACAAGCGAACCCGAAGCTAATCCAGTGAGTTAAATCCAACAATGTGTCAATTCATGACCCTTTCCTTCCGACGTCTGTTTCCCACGGTTTTCACAACTAAAGAGGTAGTGTCTCCATACGAGACTCATCATCAGGACTTATATACAAAAATGCAATGTCTACAGTCGCCCCCACTTTGATGGGACTTGTGCAGTGTGTGACAATGACAATCCTATCAAAGTACATGCCATGTATTTTTACTTACCTGGATCGCCAGCTGTCACCTAGTTTGCCTATTGCTCTGAATTGAATTTGATGATGTGCCATTCCTGGCGTGCTAAACCCCGTACCTAGGGTGTCACGGTAGTCCATAATAGTCCACACTAGTCCACGGTAGTCCATATAGTCCACGGTAATCCACATAGTCCACGATACTCCACGATAGCCCACAATAGTCCTACATAATCCACAATACTCCACAATAGTCTACGGTAGTCCACGGTAGTCCCCAATACTTCACGATTGTCCACGGTAGTCCACGGTAGTCCATATAATCCACAACTCTCCACTGCAGTCCACTGTAGTCCACGATAGTCCACATAATCCACATAGTCCATATAGTCCACGATAATCCACGGTAGTCCACAATACTCCACGATAGTAGTCCATGGTAATAGTCCATTTCCGAACCGTGCTCCATTTTCTGAGTGCCATTTTCGGCGACTGATGTGATAGTAGTCCATTTCCAAATCGTGCTCCATTTTCGGAGTGTCATTTTCGGCGTCCGATGAGATAATGGTCCATTTCCGAACCATGCTCCATTTTTGGAATGCCATTTTCGGTGAGTGATAATGGTCTATTTCGAACAATGCTCCATTTTCGGAGTGCCATTTTTGGCATCCGATGAGATAACGTTCCATTTCCAAACCGTGCTCCATTTTCGGTGTGCCATTTTCGGAGCGCCATCTTCGGCATCTGATGAGATAATGGTCCATTTCTGAACCGTGCTCCATTTTCGAAGTGCCATTTTTGAACCATGCTCCATTTTCGGAGCGCCATCTTCGGCATCTGATGAGATAATGGTCCATTTCCGAACCGTGCTCCATTTTTGGAGTGCCATTTTTGGCAAGTGATAGTGGTCCATTTCTAACCATGCTCCATTTTCGGAGTGCCATCTTCGGCATCTGATGAGATAATGGTCCATTTCCGAACCGTGCTCCATTTTCGGAGTGCTATTTTCGACGAGTGATAGTGGTCCATTTCGAACCATGCTCCATTTTTGGAGCACCATTTTCGGCATCTGTTGAGATAATGGTCCATTTTCGAACCGTGCTCCATTTTTTGGAGTGTCTTTTTCGGCGTCTGATATGATTATGGTCCATTTCCGAACCGTTGTTGATAAGAAATAGTCCATTTCCGAACCATTACTAATGTGAGAGCGGTCTATTTCTGAACCATGTTGATGTGAAATAGTCCATTTCTGAACCATTTCTGATGAGAGATAGTCCATTTCCGAACCATGCTCCATTTTCGGAGTGCCATTTTCGACATCTGATGAGATAATGGTCCATTTTCGAATCGTTACTTGATGAGAGGTGGCTCATTTTTGAACTGTTTCTTGACGAGAGGTCTTTGCCGCTACAAACCTGCGAATACAAAACAAAAATTGCACATATGTGATATATATGCATGTATGCAAGGATATGTCCCATATTCCGATGGGTTAGGTCTTCCTGGTGCTCCTTGGTTCCATTTGCCTGCAAAAGTCTTTAAATTGAGATTTTTGGTTGTGTCATACCCCACATGTTAAACCCCATACCCGAGGCATCGCGGTTGCATCTCCATACCCAAAGTGTCACAGTAATATCTCCATACACGGAGTGTCGTACCTGGCAGAACTGATGCTGTATCTCCACACCTGGAGTGCCATACCCAGCAGAACTGATGCTATATCTCCATACCCGGAGTGTCATACCCGGCAAAACTGATGTTGTATCTCCATACCCGGAGTGTCATACCCGGTAGAACTGATACTAGTGATGATATGGGCCTCACCCCTAGAGTGCCGTACCCGGCAAGACTGCTACTGATGCTGATGTGGGCCTCGTCTCCAGAGTGTCGTACCCTGCAAGACTACTACTGATGCTGATGTGGGCCTCGCCCCCAGAGTGTCATACCTGGCAAGACTGATACTGATGCTTATGTGGGCCTCGCCCCACACTGATACTGATGTGATGTGGGCCTTGACCCCAAAGTTGATACTGATAATGTGTGCCTTACCCCCAAAGTTGATACTGACGTGGGCCTCGACCCCAAACTGATACTGATAATGTGATGGTTAATTCCAACATATTGCACTGCCTCTTACGAGATAATTCTGATAGCTAAACATATTTTCGTCCTCAACAGATGCTTCACGTTGAAACCTAGAAAACCTTTAAAGTACTTAAAACACTCAGATCTGATCGTCTGAATCATTGATCTGAACTAGACTCTTAGTGTGTGTGTGTGCCAAGGCTCTTTCGCAGCTTAATCCTTAAGTAAGTCAACTCGATGATTTTGTCTCTGAGAATCGGAACAATGGGTCTAACCAACCTAGATGTCTGGATCACACTCTGCGATTACTTTGTCATACTCAACATGATATGGTCTTCTTGTTTTTTCTCTTGTCTCTTTCTTTTCATTTTGTACTTTCTTTTTTTTTTCTTTCTTTTTTTTTTCTTTCTTTGACACACCTACCCTTTAAGGTAGCATTCCTTCTCATGGTGGTCCTAATACGCGCCTATGGGTAGCTTCACGCTTATCAGTTATAAGCGATCTATTTTTCTTTTTTCTTTTCATTGCAGAGACTTTTTCTTTATTTCCAACCATATCATATATCATAGCATCAGTAAACCAGGGTGGACATCCAGGCAAATGGTCTTTCACTGATCCACCATCTCTTCAATTAGTCGTCTTGCCAACCACTCAGGCTTCTACTATTGAGATCCCGTAATCAAGTGCTCGTGATTCTAGCTGAGATCAATCCATTCAGAATATCAGACGAGAGCACATCTCGCACTTATCGTTTCTAAGGTTTCTCCTTACAGCAAATAATGTCATCACTGGACTCATGCTTAACTATCGAGGAAAAGACTCGAACATATAGGCAAACTCAATGTCTTTTTTATTAAAAAATGCAGGATTAAATAAACTAGGAAAACGTCTTCATTGTTTACATCATTGCCTTCTACCTTGGCCTAATACTCTTCACTGTTGTCATCCCTTATCCTCATGAAAGAACCTGAGTAGTTGAGAGCTTGGAGGACGAAGCTTTCGGGTAGGCCAGAGTTGATCATGTAGGTAGGTAGTGGAACGGAGTGCTAGTTAGGTAGAGGATTTCTGTGTGTGTTGGGTTGTTCTCTTTCTGGGTCAGGTATTTTATGGGAGTCAATGAGGTTTTGGATCTCATGCCTAAGGCGGGTGCAGCTGTCAGTTTCATGACCTCTTCTCCAATGGAAGTGACAATACAGGCTTAGGTCAAGGTTGGGTGGCTCAGGGTTTGGAATTGGTTTAGGCTCTAAGGGTTCTAGAAATCCCTGTGCCTTTAGCTTTTCGAACACCGTAGAAAGAGGCTTACCAAGGTTGGAAAATCGCATGTTTTTTATGGTAGTAACCTCAGCGGTAGCGGGCATGGTCCCTGAAGGCCCCCCATTATTCCTTCTATTTTCGCCATAGAACTTTCTGTTTTCAGCCTCTTCCTCCTCAATATCCATAACAGTCTCCCTCAATTGTCGAAAATCAGTGATCATCGAAGTCATCCTCCTCAGCTTACTATAAATAGAGGGTTTGGTGCCCTTGATGATCATTTTGATCTGGTCCTTCTCCGAAGGTCGAGTCTGCATCTTCAGAAGCTGGCTTATCTAGTGATCCACATAGTCTTTAAAGCTCTCCTCCGACTTCTACTTGGTATTCTCCAAGTCGCGAAGCGACAAGTCGATCTCCAACTCTGTAACATACTGCTTTAGGAAGGTATCAGACAATTCCCTCCAATCCTCTTTAACCTTTTTCTCAAGGCTGTGATACCATACTACAGGTGCCCCCTCGAGTGACATCACAAACATCTTTTGGACTTGGCGTTGCGACAGGCCCACTGAACTCATCATCGAGACATACTGTCGTAGATGGACCATCGGGTCTCCATTTCCATTAAATTTGGGAATGTCGATCATTTTAAACTGAGCTGGCAGCTGCTCCACGAAGGTCATTGCATCATAATCCAATAAATCCTAATGTTTCCTCTTCAGTTTACGGGTAACTGACTTCATTTGATCACGGAGTTTCTGTATTTCAGCCTGAGATCCGGCTATTCTTCCTACTGCATATTCGGCCATATCATCATCAAACACAGGAGCATCATCATTCAATCTAATTGGAGGGCTCTCACGCCTCTCATTTTCAGATCCTCCCGCGGCGCGGGGCACGACCATATTAGACATGGCGGCAGTCAAAGCTTGCAGTTGTTCAGTCATTTTGGTGAGATTAGCTTCAATCTGATCCATTCGAGTCCCCTCATTGACGGATTCGCTCATGTTTACTATCGGCATCTTGACGAGTCTTCCTTCTTTCCTAACCCAACGGATATCTCTGATGGCTTTTAAGACTCACGGGTTAACATGATACGTGTATGCATGAGATGCGTGCGATGTATGAGATATATAAGTCGGCCCATTATCATTTTAAAGTATTCAATCATACTATTGTGCGTTGCACACTTGTCCTAGTTGAAAAGGCCCAACAAGTTTACACTTTGCGATAACATGGGTAAACAACTTCAAATAATAAAAGGCCTAAAAAAAAGTGGCCCATCGGTATTTTAGAAGTTTTTGGACCAATTATCATAAAGCACGGGCTCATCCCAGTTTAAATGGCCCAACAAGCCCATACTTCATGACAAAAAATCCAATTGAATAGGAATGACAATGGTCCTAAACACAAGCCTAAAGGAATAGTCTCTACTAGCCTTACAACTACGGTTTATGTATGGGTTTACGGGAGTGCGGACAAAGGCTCTCATTGACGAAGGATTACCCATAACTAGGACCAAGTGAGCGCACCTTTTTTATACCTTAAGGTACGTGCCAACGAGTTCAGGTGTGTGACTGACCGTCAAATGGATTTCCCATTGTAGATTCCCCAGAGGGAGGGTAGAGTGAACTCTCTTAAATACCCAAGCCTCTTAGGCTCTTATCGCTTGGTGACAGGAATAAACAACGAGTCCTCCAAATTAGTCTATCACAACGAGCTACAGGTAATGATTATCTAGGTACCCTCACAGCTTTTCCTTATATAAAGGTAGTGAATGAAGGAAGACACTAAACCATTACCTAGCTCAAAAAATGCCTTTGATTAAACCCCTTTCAACCCACTATAGACACGATCAACTAAAGCACAAATCATAAACATCACACGACATGATTTCGATGCCAATTCTCTATCCACAGTGGAGTCGCCAGACTATAGGACACAGAAATCGGCGATGCTGTTCTAGGCTCGCGGCCTAGTTGGGAGTACGGATTAGCCCGCAGGGGAACTAAACCGGAGAAATAACATGGAGTCGTCACCCGGTGTGAATCGGGAAAATGTGATTTAAGGCCGCACTCACCCCTCGCAAGGGAAGACCTCAAACCGTTGGGTTCGAAATGGTCCCTTACTTATGTCACTTGTGATGATATAATTTGTGCAATAAACTAACCGAATCTACTCAACATGTATTCAAAGATAGCCAACACCTAAGTTCGCATGCATAAGAATAATAATAAAACCTATATCTAAGTTCACATGCTTTAAAAATAAGTCGTTATAAAGGCAAGCATTTATCACCACACAATGAGCATGTTGAAGAACAAATAAACAACCATTTAAACATAAACGTAAACTAAGTTCCTAATACAAAATCAAATAATTAAATCATGCATAAATAAATAACATAATCATATTTAAAAAAATAATATTATAGACTAAATCATGCTTGAATACAAAGTTTGGATGAAATGAAATACGTGTGTCTCTCAAGTGGCACGTGGTATTGTATCCCGAGTGCAGACCGCACTACCGTCCATTCAGATTCGGCTACGGAATTTATGCCCGGGTTTCCATCCGATATACCACAAAAGAGAACACGCGTTCCGCTCATCCGGAAATCACATCATGCATCAACGAACGACTCTCATGCGATAATATATTAAAATAAATAAAAGAAATGAAAGATGATAAATAAATAAGGTGCCCTCAGGTCTAACCTCTTTTGTCGTCTCTCAAAAGCGCGTTACACGGCCGTCGGAATGGTTAATGCTCCGTAACTCTTCCGGTTTACTAATCCCATATTTTCCCTCGCTGTTTCGCTGTTTAGGCCACTGTTTTGACTCCGTTTCGTTGCTATTTTTACTGTATTTTCTGGCCACTATTTTAGGGCAATTATGGGATTGTTTTGGTGCGATTTTCTGGGGTTTAGGGGTAGTTTCTGGACTGTTTTAGTTGTGCAGTTTTTGGGTGTAATTTCGGGCAGTTTCGGGTGTTTTCTGGATAGTTTTTGGGACTAAAATTTGGGCATTTAGTGAGGGTTAATGTGTGGCTGAACTGAGCGTGCATGGAAGGTTAATATGCGGTGCATATGCGCTGAAGTGTGAGTGTATGATGAAGCTACGTGCTTTGTGTGAGTGACGTGCTTTGCGTGAATTGTTTGGGAGGGCAGTGGCCTTATTTAGTGGGTTGTGTCGGTCAGTGGAGGGGTGAGTCAAGGGCAATGTGTGGGCTGATTTGTTGAATGGCGTACGTGTTTGATGAAGAGGCAGCAACGAGTTTAGCGTGAAGAGTGTGGCAGGTTGCTTTGGCGTGGTCTATGATTTGTGAGCGTGGGGAATCTATTTTTTGTTGAGACGTTAATGGGCTGCTCGTGGTGCGTTGATTGTGTTGAAGGGCTTATGCGTTGAATTGGGCAATGTGTGTTGGCTGTGGGTGAGTGAAGGCTATTGTGTTTTTTAGTGAATAGGCGTGAATGAGGCTGGGTTGTTTCTTGTGTCAATATTGTGTGTATGAGCCAGGGTTTTGGGTGTGTGATGAAGGGTTATTTTTATAGGCAAAGGGATGAGGGATTTCCTTATTTGAGAAGGAGAAGGATTTGTGATATCTTATAAGATAAGGAAAATCTTTTAATTAGGGAAGTGTTTTAATTTGATTTGATTTGTATCTTTTAATTAGGGAATGTATTTTAAGTTGATTAGGAAAGTCTTAGATGGGATTTCTTTAATTTGGGAAGGGGATTTATTTTAATTTTGGAATGAAATTTAATTTATTTTAATTTGATTTAATTTAATTTTATTTAATTTGTGTTTTAATTATTTGGATCGGGCTTGGGCGAAATGGGCTTGGTCTATGGTTTGTGGGGGTTTTTTGCTGAGGGTATGTTTTAAAACGGAAGTCCAACAAGCGAACCTGAAGCTAATCCAGCGAGTTAAATCCAACAATGTGTCAATTAACGACCCTTTCATTCCGACATCCGTTTCCCGCGGTTTTCACAACTAAAGAGGCAATATCTCCATGCGAGACTCATCATCGGGAATTATATGCAAAAATGCAATGTCTCAGAAACCTAGTTTCCTAGTGGGCTAGGTAGATCTCTAAGATCAATTGGATCTCATCCAATTCCTAGATCCGGTAGGTGGACCTCCAAGTCCGAAATATATATACAATATATATGCCAATATATCCAATATATTTTCCTAACCTTTTTCCTCTGAATCAACTAAGCATTGGCTTTGGCTCAACAAGCTTAATGATTCCAGTTAAGCGGGACCCATTGACTTTGGAAAGCTTCGTAATCCATGTCGATGAACAAGAAGTGATCTTGACTTTGGCCAACAAATCACAACTTGCCCAAGACATGCGATATGGAACAAAGCCTTCATGATTCCAACACATCCGCGATAAACAAAGGTCTTGACTTTGCCCAACAAACCAATGCTAATCTTGGATCTTGAGAATGAATCACTCAATAGAAGGAAAATACTTAATATTAGTTGAGGGTTTTTCGCATAATTGGCAACCAATTAATTATCTTTTATTGGGTCTCATCATACACCCTTAAGCATGCATTCTAAAAGCATAATAAGGCGCGATAAATAAATTAATAATGATATGCGGATGGATATCTCACAAATTTTTCCTAGAACAAATCACTCACTTTCCTCTTCCCGGCTAGCACTATTCTAACTTCTACCCAATTATATAATACATCAAAGAAACCTCATTAACATTGAGGGGAATTGGTGAGAAGAGAATTACAAATAATAAGGAGATAATATGCTGGACACGTAGGTCCAATTAATAAATTCTAAAATTATTACAATAATTTCCAAAATTGCCCTCACCCTTCTAATATCCATCCAATATACATTATTCATACATCTCATTCAAGTATTCACATATAGCATATTATTCAATCAATCTAATCCAATTAATTAATCTTTGAATTAATGACCATCCAATGTTCAAACAACGATTTGATTTGCGTGAGTCTAACTCGTTTAAGAATAAATACTTTAAGTACGTATTCTTGAATTATATCGAACTACAACTTTAAATATAATTTATTTGCATTCAATACTAATTCCAATTTAATTCTAAATTAAACATTTACACTTATTTATATGCCTTAAAGACTTGGATTCCAAATCCAATCTTGATGGTCTCAAAGGCCCAATAACATCCAATGCTATTTTAATTAAAGTCCAATGGGCTTTTAATTGATTCTTAAGGCATGGGCTTTGGCCATAATGTATCAAACCCAAAATCCCAAGGCCCAATAGGAATCACCCTGTTGCCAACAAATCAATTTAGGCCCATTAGGCCCAATTAAATTCTTTAAAGGCCCAAGTGATGTATTTGGACTTTATGGAATTGGTTTTGGGCCCAATTGGATCCAATCTAAAAGTCCAAAACCAAACTTGGTCTAACCAAGCCCATTAAGCCCAAATACACGCTTTTAGCCCAATTAAAATTTCACGGCTAATTATTATAATTTTAATATTCCAAATATCATAATTATTATAATTAAAGTGTATTAGCCATGATTAATTAATTAGACTTAATATTTCCAAAACACCAATTAACCAATTAATCATGCTAAATTAATCAATTTATGCTCAACACAAATTGAAGCAAAAAATATCATTTCAAGCTTATCATGCTTTTGAATTTAACATAATCATTATTGACTTTGATTTCAATCTAATCAAACCAACAATCACATTTTATCATGAATTTAAACGCATCCAATGTTGCAAAAAAAATTCAAAATGAGTTGTCCACTGCCTCGGCCAAGCTAAGATTTTTTTTAATTTTTGATCAAATCAATTTAGCTCAAATTTAATCATGCACAACTCTAAGTTAACATAATCTAAGCATGCTCAAACCATCAATTTGAAAAAATCATGCTCAAAACACAAAAGCCCCAAATTAAAGTCTCAAGAACCCTAAAAAAATCAAGCTTAAAATTGACTCATGATACCATTGTTATTGTTCCTATAACATGCCAATGATCTATTAAGTAAGAATGTGTGTGAATTTATTCATTATTAGTTGCGGAATAACTTACAATGAACGGTTTGGATTTTCAAAAATTTGAGTTGAGATCTCCAAGCTCCAAGCTTTGAGTGTGGATTCCAAGCTTTGAGTGAGTTTCCCTATCACCTTAGTAGACTTATTTTAGGGCTAGCTTGTTTGATCTTGCCACAAAATCAAATAGAATGAGAAGAAGCTTACACGCCCATTGCCTTAGTGTATTAGGGTTTGTATTTGTGTGTTATGTGTTTTGATGAGAGAGATGGGTTTTGGTAAAAGGCATTTACCCTTTTCACCTAAAACAATGTTGTTGAGTTTTTGATTTCACCAAAACCAAAACCAAAACCAAGTGGTTGGAAAGTGAGTGGTTTTGGCATAAATGCCAACCACTCTCCCAACCACCACATGTGAGTGGGCCCCACTTTTGAATTCAAAATTCAAATGCTTTCTACGAATGTTTGCCACGGCTCGGATCCGTTTAATCCGATTAAATGAATTTTCGTCGCTAAATAATTAAATCTAATTTAATTAAATAACGACACTTCGTAAATATATTACGAATGTCATTTACGAATTAATTCTAAATTAATCTGTTCACTCGTATTAAAGTCCGACTTTAATTTCGTATTAAAATCCAATTCCAATTAATATATCTGATATATTAATTTTAGCCCATATAAATAAATTAAATAGAAAAAATCAAATTTACTATTAAATTTATTTTACTGATTAATTCCAAATTAATCGCATTCTCTCTCTTCCGAACACATTTAATCCCAGATTAAATAATACCTCAATTAATCCCAGATTAATTTTCTCTCTCTTAATTAATCTCAGATTAATTCTAATTCGAGTCAACTGTCATCGGTGAATCTTTGGGAAGCGGCCCAAGAGACCCCAGGATATATTGGTAGCAAATTTGGTTATTGGACTATCCAATTAAGTGCGTACCTCGTACCACGTGCTTACCGATTTACAAGACATGGTTGGTTTCTAGCAAAACACCGTGCCTACCTAATTCTCCAGAAATATTCTTAATGGAATATACAATCTTTATCAGGCGTAGTATACGTAGTATTGCATATAGCGATCCAGTATCGGATTTCAAATGCAAGGCCTAGGGCTGGAGTAGTGTCTGCCCCGTACGAAGTATATATCGGATCACAAGTAACTAGTCTCTTTAATCGGATAATAATGACGTTATCACATTATCCCGATGGTTGCAACACATTAGAGTACCAATTTTGTATCCCTGCGTGATCATCATCTTCATATGACTGAAGTGATACTTCCATCTTGACATCACATCCAATACTCTACGATTCTCAATAAACCTAGAAGAGGCGTACACAGAACCTGTTAAAGTCCTGGACGACCAAAACTAAAGCGTATTGATTGTCGCAAGTATTAGCAATGCAAGTCTCAGGTTAAGACCAAATATACCTACCTTGAATCGAATTCCCATAGACACATAGTCATACTACCAATGGGATTCTGATGGGTCTATCCAGAGTGAAGTTGTTCCCGTACCATCGGTAAACACAACCTCATATCACACTTGCATAAGTATCCAATACTTAAATATATGAGAACTATGTCGTTATGATCCCACAACGCGCACAAGTGCAATACTAGTCTATTCCGCATTATCGATGTCCAGTCTCAATAATACCACTAGTAATTTTCATTGTCACATAGTTAATTCGTATAAAAACCACATTGTCTTTTACAAATAGTGACTCTATGGGTCATAATTGTCTAACAATAAGATGATAGCTTCCACATTCTTATGAGAATCATTACTCTTAAACGTTCCTGATATAGTTTTATGAATGATCTGGGCGTTCACAAAGCGGATATACTAGCATGATGAAATGATCCGCCATTAAGTGGGGTAGTCGATCTCAAAGGCTACTAGCGGAAATTCGTTCGTTTGGTGTATCACATGGATGCATGAGTTGCTCATATCCATCGAACTGACCGCCAAAGTTTTCACATAGTGTGTTTATCCCATGTGTATGAGAACTTTCATGTATCGATTGTATGACTAGTCCTTAGTCTTGAGGTCTTTACAATCTTATGTGTGGATCAAACAACTTTGACATTCTCCTTCCCCGGTTCAAAAGATCCGGTCATAAGGGTATGATTGGGTCATTTGTTGAAACATATGAAGTTTATAAAGATACAACAGAGAATCACCACTCTTTCGGTAAATATTTTCTTATAAGAGTAATATTCAAGTTCGCGAGTTGATATGTGTGATCAGTGCTTGAGACTGTGGCCACAGTGGAAGAATCATGTGAGATTCTTGGGTTAGCACGATTCATGACACTATCAACATCATACCTTTGACTATATGGGTAGATACTTTCTTGTACCCTAGGTCAAAAAGTGGGGATACAGTGAGGCGAGGGACCGTATCATATGTAAATCACATACAAAATGGGTATATATCTTTCCTTCTCATTTGGGGGTCTTGGCATGTTACTAGATGTCAACCTAGGTCATTGAAATCGAACGACCATCTGATCGGAGGATAATTTATGTTCGATTAAATTATCATGATTCATTTCATGTCCAACTTGAGATAAACCCAAAAGGTCACACACAACAAAGTCAAAATCAATGGTTAACAGTGCATAATACAAATTTAACAGCATTATGATTGCTGTATGAATTATTCATAAATGGTTCAATATGTTTAATTATTGAACAGATCATTTATGTGGTTCCATAGTGGCTTAGGGATTGGTGAATGACGATATGGGCACTTTAGGAATTGGAATAAATAAATAAATAAAACGTGAATAGTAAAAAAATTTATTTGTTATTTATTTTGAATTTCAATTCGGCCCAAACTCTTATAAAGTTTTATAATCTCATTAAACCACTAAATTAAGATCCAATGGCTAATATTAAATTAGCATTTATCCCACATCAGATTCTTAATTAATTTTGTTGTCTTTGGAGCACCTATATAAACCCAAAGAATTCTTTACAAATTTTACACCAAAAACCTTTTATAGATTGGGTTTATATAAGTGAGAAACTCTAAAGTTTAAGAGTAAGCCACTGATTTAGAGGATTCTTAAATCTAATTGACTAGAGGAATCTCAAGTTAAAAGATTTGAGGTATTTACCTAGGCTAGCACCAAGGACAAAATACCCGTACACTCAAGGCGTAATCTTGCCGTTGAGTTTTGTCTTTGGTGTGCGCACCTTTGGAGGCCACACACTTGGGTGGCTCTTTGGAATGTGGAAGAACTTGCTGAGTTCAAGAAAAGCTTGTAGATTGGAGGGTGGACTAGAGGAGTCTTTGGTTCAATTAAGTCTTTTTCTTTCTTTATTTTAATTAGAGTTCTTATGATAGTTAACATGTTTAGGTTTATGTTATTTGTATGTTTTTATGTGTTTTTATGCTTAGAATATATAGTAACATGCCTAGGCTTGTAGAATAATCAAAACAAATGGGTCTTGGGCAAAGAGATAGCGGCATCATAATTTTTAGTTTTCCGCTGCACACTCGCGACCGCTTCCCAACAAGAGATAATTATGATTTTATAATTAATCTATTGTGTAATTATTGAATTAATCTAATTAATCTCATTAGGTCAAAGTAAATAATCAATGTTATCCAATAACACTTGATTATCTTAGTTGATAATTATAATATCGAATATTATCTTTTATCTACCCAAATGCTCAATGAGTGCAATTCATATTGGGACTCTCTAAGTTCAGACACGTTCGTCATATAAACCTAGCTAATATGTACGCAATTCGGCCAACTCTGAATTCGCTAAGAACACGAATGACCTTTCTAAACTATACAAGTTGAGGTCATCATATATGTTTAATAATCCCTCCGTTGTAGGCTATTCGAGTTGTGCTCAGGAAACATAGAATAAACCTTCAAGTTTCTTAGGCGCACATCTCTTGTCGATATGTCCACGATTCTTCATAACTGATGCGATCTACCCTAGGTGATTGACTTTGGCCAAAGCTTTAAGAATCTTGACTTTACTCACATGGATACCTAAACCCCTTATGGTACATATACAGATCGACAAATCCTATCTTGCTTCGCATTTGATTACTTAGTGCATCGGTCCATACCCAACGAACATCTAGAGGTCAGACCATGAAAGGTTTCTGACATACATGGCATCAAAGTGTGGAGGATCTCACACAAAATCAATGTTATCCTTTAGTCAAAATATTACATATGCCACTCGATTCGAGGATGTTTCTATTAACGGTGGTGTGTACTTCCAACTATTAGGAATCACATCCGAGTCATTCAATATTCGGTCCAATCAATATCCACACGTCTATATGAGTTTCCAAAACTCATGGTACATCGAGTTAAATCATTGGAACTCTAATTTCAATATACAACATGTGCTAGTCTTCTAGGTTATAAGAATTCAACCGTATTCCAAAACAACCAACTAGGAATATTACTTTAAGAATAGATTACAATCGTAATATTTATCCCAATGTCAGACCACCTAGTGTCTAGTATTTCTACAAGACTATTCTAATGTCGATGTAATACTCAGCATATTTATACATCAATCTAATACGCATAATGACAATACCATTAATAAAATATGAAATGAAAACGTAGTTATTTTATTAGTAAATAATAAAATATATAATTTGGATTGGCACTCTAAGCACCAACTCTAACATAATTCATATAAAGACTTGACTAGTTTACAAACTTTATTTCCTTATCTTGTGGCAGAAAAACCTTTGGGTCGTTCTATGTAGATTTCAAATCTTCATTAAGAAATATTATTTTCATATTGTGTAAAGCTGCAATTGCTAGAATCATCATAATGGAATTTATTCTCGTTACTAGAGAATAAATATTAAAGTAATCAAAACCTTCTTGTTGCTTATAACTTTTAATTATAAGTCTAGCATTATATTTAACAATTGATCCACCAACTTTCATTTTTCTCTTAAAATATCCATTTAGACCCTAGAGATTTACATCCTATAAAACGTTTCACTAGTTCTCATGTGATTTTGTAAGATAGAACTTTCCATAAAGTTCATTCTATAGAGTTCATAGCTTCGTGAAAGGTTTGAGATTCATTTTCTAGCAAATAAGTCAGAAAATATAGACCAATAATGAATTTTCAATCCTTATTCTTTTGTAATATTTAGGTTCAGCTTTAATCTCTTTTTTTTTGTTCTTGGTATTGACTATTTCAACTACAGTTTCATGTGTTCGTTTAGACAAACTTGATGTCTGTTGATCTATCCGAAAATAAATGTTCAGATAATGATTTATTTCTTGACTCTATTATCATATTCATATCAATATCTAGAATTTCAAACTTATGCATAAGAAATTGATAAGTACTACTGTTATATGTATAACTAAGGAAAATATAATCAATGTCTTTAGTCTTATTTTCACAATTTTAAGTGGAAGAATGACCATTTTAGTAAGATACCTTTAAACTCGCAAGTATTTGTAAGAATTTACTTTATCTTTTCATAATTCATAAAGGGTTTTATATTTTTCTTTTTGGGGTACATTAATTAAAAGATAATAACAGCAATAAGCCATTGTTTAATGTATGATTCCATTTTATTCACAAAATGCCTTAAATAGAGTTGTATACTCACCACCTCTATCACTCTTAACTCATTAATTTTTATATTCAATTGAATTTCAACTTCATTTTCTTTTACATAAAATAATTTTTCTACAGCTTTGTCCTTACTTTTCAATAAATATACATAATAATATATCTTCCCCTAGGTATCGCTTCAAATCACTCTCCACGAAGCCTAGGCTATTGTTGGAGATTCCATGGTTTTCCTTTCTTCCTCCTCTTCCCACAGCTCCCCCTTCGGTACGACACCGGTAACTATGGATATCATTCTCTGGATATTCCTCCTCCTATCTTCACAATCTCCGTTCACTCCAGTGATCCTTTTTCCTTTTGTTATTTCATTCATCCTTTTGCTAGGACCAACTTCACTATTTTCTCTGGTATTCCTCTCTAAAAATTTCATTTTCTCCATCGTAGCCTTCATTGATGCCTGGGTTGCCTCCCTTTCTTTTCGAGATTATTCTCTCTCACTCTGTATGGTTTCTTCCATTTTCTCCATCCATTTCGTTGTTGAAGCCTCTAAAGATATGGTTTCCATCTCCTGCCATCGTCTTAGTGTGTTTCTTGCTTCTTGTACTGTTCCCCACAGACGGCGTCAACTATTGATGATTGATTTTTATCCTTCGAACAAAATCTCCCCCAAATATTGAATTTTTTTGGTTTGTTGGGAACCAAAGTAAACTTGGAAAACAAACAAAAAACACACAAATAAGAACATAAGATTAACATGGTTCGGCAGAATATATCTAACATACGTTCACGGATGCGAAAGAAGAAGAATCTATTGTGAGGAGCGCGGGTAGTATCGACATGCTCTGTCTCTCTCTCACTTTTAAGATTTTTCCTCTTGTTTACAAGTTATAATAATACAAAATAAAATTAACTAACCCTTTACAATGAGTTCTCAACCCCTTTATATAGTGCGTCTAAGGTTACTATTCCACAAATTCGTGACGTCAGCCACGTTACCAAATCATCATTGTGTAATCTCTCTTCCCTAATTACCCTACAAATAGTAGCTCTGTCGCTTGACATAACTACTTTTGCCACATGAACCTCATTAATTCACCATTCTTTTGGTAACTGCTACACACTCTGCCCATGTTCCAACCAGTATGTCAACCACTCACATGGTTGCGTATGTCAGTTAATAAGCCTGAAGCACTCCTTCATCCCATCAGCCGCTGGCCTACTCCTAGCTCATCAATCCTTGGGAAGCTCAAGCCATCATCTAAGAGCATAATGTTGCATCCCTTGCCTATATCCTCGGATCTGTATCCAAAAACAAGTGAAGCTCTTCCTCATAGTTACTAAAGGTCGGGTTGGTAAAAAGAACCTTCACTCCCCTCATCTTCTCTTCTAAAAGGTCAAGCCTGCACTGAGCCCATTTGCATGTAGAAATATTGAAAAATAGCTTCCCTCGATGACAGTATGAACTGTCATGATTTTGTTATAACTTGTATCTTCCAATGATCACTCTCCCTGAGTGTATATGATTGCGCCTCTGTTGGTTCATCCCGAGCTTCCTTCATCGTGCTTCAAGGTCGAAATCGGAATCCTCGGGCCGGTCTGATAATGTAGCTGATTATGATCCACTGGTTGGGTCAAACACCTCTGGGGTCTGGACCCTTATCCTTGTAAAAATCTTGGGCCTCATCTTGGTAGGTGAAATCTCTTTATTACCATTTCCATACTTTGACTTTTATCGGGTCCGAAAATCACCGTCAACTAAAATTATAGCATGAGATATATATGTCAACAAAACCAAATTGAAATGAAAGAAGACTGCCGATGCTGGTAAAGTACAATGTCCTTAAGATAGATTCATCAACTACGTCGATGTATAGGATTTTAACAGCGATCATTCCCTATGATATAACGAGAATAAATAATCTTTCGGTACTTCCAAATTATTTTGGCGAACTCACGTATGTCGGAATTGATCAGGGACAATAAGACCACGACGAAGGAAGGAACACAATATCTGTTGTGTGTGTGTGGTCTTTTTTTTTTTTTTTTTTTTTAGAACTCTGTTTAAGACCTTCGCGTCTTTCTTTCTTTTATAAACTGAAGAAGGCCTTCCAAATTCATTCATTAATTGAGTTGTTACAACTCTTTGTATGCCTAAAACAGTTATAAAATTCATTCCATCAAATTATGTAATTGTTCAGTAAAAATAAGAGGAAAATTATCAAAAATTTGGCTAAAACTTGTCTAATTCGAGTATAGATGAAGGACTGGTGCACACGAGCCAAATCAATTTGAGTTGAGATTTTCAACTCCTTGCATGGGTGCGCGTATAGAGCTTTTATGCTAAGAGATTTTTGCCCAACTATACTTGAATAGTTACATATAAATCGCTTTAATCTTAATTTCATTTTATCTGTGGGATAAGTAACATTTCCTTTAACTTTTCATCTCCATAAGTGTATTTCGATAGACAATTTCTGATTCATCTGATTATCGTTTTCAACATATAAATATATAATTTTGAAGTACTAATGGATGAAAATTCGAATAACTAATGATCTCTAACTTTTATTAAGTGGGTCATACTTAAAATAATGCTACAAAATAATATATCAAATGCTGCTTTTCCAACAATTATGTGAAAATTATTTTTCTTTCATAAAAATTATTGTAGTCAACAAAGTAAGTTTTGATGGGTTTTTTTTTTTTTTTTTTTTTTAATTTCCCGCCGTGGTCAATAATGTATTATTAGACCAATTTAATCAAATTTATCTTAGGAAATTGATGTAATTTTGTTGGCCGCGCTCCTTGAAGGTGCGTGTAAATGATTTCAAAAAAGACGCTACCATGTTTCATTTGATAATTTGATGGAGACAGCGATTAAAAGCTTCTTCCTTGGACTTTTCTTGTATTCACTCTTTACAATCCATCCCCATCCCTTGCTGGCTTGGCATATATTTTATTTATTTTGTAAATTTTACTCTCACCATTGTACAAAAAAATATATACAGATTTTTTTCGTTAATAACATGACAAATGTTATAAAAAAAAAACGATGATTTCTGTTAATGTAATATCTATGATATCCTAAAATTGAAATATAATTATGAGAAAAAACTAACAATATAAAATAATATATGATTATTTATTTTTCGTAACTAGCAGGAAAATGAATTTATACTTAAACTTACTTTTTATAAGAGGAATTATAAGATCGATCTGGTTTTCTCAATTCTCACCTTAGTGCATCGTTTATGAATATAGATTAATAATGAGGAGAGAAACAATATAATAAATAAATTAAACAAAAAAGAAAAAAATTGTCATCTGAAAATAGTAAATCTACTAGAGCATACGAAACTGTAGAGCTCCTACACCGCCACATTTCTAGTGTTAGATATACCTATTTCTCTCAAATGGTCTTCTAACACGTGGTTAGAATACGGGCAACACACACGAGATGAATAAACAAATCAAAGATCCGTTTTGCAAAATTTTAACATAAAAAGAAAATAAAAAACCATGAGAGAAATAGGGCGATACCAATTAACAAAATCAAAATCAAAGCTTCTTTCTTGGACTTTTCACCAATCTAATCCTAATCTGTCAGGACAACGATCATATGGTTTAATCTCTCTACAATACTTTCATTTTTTCAACGTTCTTTTGTTGGTCCATCTACAATATCTTAAGAATATTTCATAACCTTAATTTAAATATGTAATTTTTAATATTAAAATATGAAACTTAAATCATTAAATATGTAAATTCTATCAAAAAAATATGAAATTTTTCATAACATAAAATTAATTGCATGTTTATTAATAGAATTTGTATGTTTAATGATTTAAGTTATATGTTTAATACTAAAAATAACATGTTTGTACCCAAGGGGTATTTGATACCCTTGTGTACCATCATAGTGGCCTGATTTGGACGTTTTAATAAGTTTTAATTATTTAATAACATCAATCAATAATTATATAATATGTAAGAATTGTATTAAATAAAATTTCATTTATTAGTTATTTTTTATTATGATAAGATATCACTATTGCATAATAGAATATCTCCGAATTCCATGCTGAAATTCCTAATATACATATAGGGAACATGACACTTAACCCCTGATATTTAAAATAAAAAAAAAAAATAAAAAAAAAAACGCATAAAATATTTTAGTATTTTAAAAAAAGATATAAAGATCCAATTGGTTAATAAATTTAAATTTCTTAGATGGAAGAAAAATATAATTTAGTAATTATTCATTCCCACATGTTAATATTTTACACAATTCTTATGTAAATGAACATGATTAATCATTTAATTGTTAAAACAAATAAAATTTGTTTAAAAAAATAGTTTATATGTCTTTTCAATAACATTATGGGATTTTATCTTACGTTTTTTCTCTAAATATTGGGGGTATAATCGCCCTTTTAATATAATGAAATATGTGTTTTTATATTTTAATATGATTTTTAACTTGATAAATTAAGACATACCTTATTAAACCTCATACACACAAATACATTATAGCTGCCAATTCTAAAGTCTGAAATGCCTTTGACTCTTCACTGAGTGCCAAAGTTATTCTTGCGCGCAAGTGGGTAAAGTTGTCCGTCGGTTTGGTGGTATAAGATTCAAAATTTGACCTTTTGATTCTGAGTTTGAATTCAAATAATTTGATGAATACTAAAAAAATATACATTTATTTAAAAAAAATAATCATTTTACACTTGTAGTTTCATTAATCCCCTTAATTTAACATATTTGTAAAATAATAATTAAATTTATGTTTTATATTTTTATTATGATTTTTATTTCTTATATAGGTGAAATAATACTTTAGATGCATAACTAGAAAAAATGACATGACATTTGGATTTTGGTAGCCAAAAACATGAAAATGCGTTCTAACAGTGTACAAATTCAGAAATTCCAACCGTATGCAATTTTCGTATTTTGGCCATAATTTTCTACTCTGATATCGGATTGAAGTGATTCTAGTTTCAGATGAAAGAAAACTCAAAAATCTACAACTTTGTTGTTGATAAGATTTTCTAGTTCTGAAGTTTTTCAAGGCCGAAATTGAAAAAAATCCAAAGTGTATTATTATATATAATTATTAAAGCAAAAAAAAAAAAAAACAAAACAAAAACAAAACACAAAAACAAAACAAAAAAAAATTGCAAAAGCAAGGTGGAAAGCAATTGGAATTTGCAAGAGGTGCTCGGCATTTTAGTTGAGATAGTCTGATTTCACAATTCTTTTTGAAAATTTATGGAGTTTTAGCTTTTGTGTGTTTTATTTTTTTAAAGCTTTCTTATATTTTTCTTTCAATAATAAAATTATGTGTGTTTTTATTCAAAATAAGAGTAACTAATTTCTTTTTGATGGGGTAAAAGGAGAACATTTTAATATGAAAATTAGATTAATCTCACTTATATTATAATATATAAATTGTAATCTAATGATTAATATTTAATTTAATTCGGGATTAAATATTGACAAAATTTGTTATCGCCTACAGACTGATTTTATTTATTTGGCATAATTGAGTGCCTAATTGAACTTATTATAGACAAAAATTATTACCATTTTAATGGCTGGTTTTATATGTTTTGACATAATTAATTTCTGAAATAAATTAATTGGGTAATAATAACAATTTATATATTATAAAAAAAAATGAGATATTTTAATTTAAAATATTAAAAGTGGGTCCTCTAACCCGGTATTTTATTTTCCAATTACTTCAAACAAATCAAGCATTTTTATTTTTACTCAAATTGTTATTTTATTTTGCTAAATCTATTCTATGTGGATCAACCCCGGGTTACAGGGTTATTTTATTACTTTGACACTCTTATACTTTGGAGTAAAGAACCACTTTTTAAATGTGTCAAGTTCTTGGCGCCGTTGCCGAGGAATATAATTTAGTAGATATAATAATAATTTAACATCCTTGTATATATATATATATATATATATTCTTTTCTTTTATTTTTATTTCTTTTGTTTATATTTTATGTATTTCATTAGATCTAAGTATTTTCTTTTTTTTTTCTTTTGTCATTTTCTTTTTATTTTTTGTCTCACTTGTTATTACTATTATTATCATTATTATTTTTTTATAAGTATTGTATTTTTAAATTTTAGCATATATTATGTATTTAAGTTGCATGAAATATTGATCTCGATCATCTAGGGGTAGATTAAATAGAGAGTCTTCATCACTTTCATCATCAGTCAAAATGACCGAGAACCAAAATGAAATTCACCTGCCCAAGTTGAAAATCCTATTAATCAGAAAGAAAACGAGTATCGGCATGGTAATCTTAATCATCCAAAGACACTCAGATAATTCATGAATCCCACAAGGATAAGATCGCCATCTTACATTGTTTTTCCCCCAGATGTAGCACGTTTCAATTTGAAGCCAGGTATCATCCAACTTTTACCCACATTCCACGGTTTAGAATCAGAAAATCCTTATCAACACTTAAGGGAATTTGAAGAAATATGTAACACTTACACATACCAAAAATGCAGCATGGATATAATTTGATTAAAGGTTTTTCCTTTTTCTTTAAATGATAAAGCTAAAATTTGGTTGCATAACCTTAGGTCATGGTCCATCAGAATATGGGATGATTTGCAAGAACAGTTTTTGAAAAAATTCTTTCCCCCTCACAGGACAAACTCATTTAAGATGAGAATTACAACTTTCACACAATAGTCATAAGAAATAGAGATTTAAAGAGATGTTGAATGTTTATCCACATCACGGGTTTGAAACATGAAGACTGGTCGCCTACTTCTTGTTGGACAACTATGACCCATAGCGTCACTATTTGTAAAAAACATTGTGGTTTTTTGTACAAATTAACTATGTGACAATGGAAATTGTCTTTTATCATCTTGTAATTTATTTACTTGGAAATATAAATGGTAAAAGTCCTATGATTAGTTCCGGATTGATAAGATATGAAACAGCATCAATCCATAACGGTTTAATCATTAAACATCCCTAGTCGTAGTATTTTCGAGATTGGACATCGATAATACGGAATAGACTAGTATTGCACTTGTGCGTGTTATGGAAGCGTAACAATATAGTTCTCATATATTTAAGTATGTGATACTTATGCAAGTGTGATAGGAGGTTGTGTTTACCGATGGTACGGAAACAGCTTCACTCTGGCTAGACGCCGCGGAATCTCATTGGTAGTATGACTATGTGTCTATGGGAGTCCGTATCAGGGTAGGTGTATTTGGTCTTAACTTGAGACTTGCATCGCTAGTACTTGCGACAATCAATACGCTTTGGTTTTGGTTGTCCTGGACTTTAACAGGTTCTGTGTACGCCTCTTCTGGGTTTATAGAGAATCGTAGTGTATTGGGTGTGATGTCAAGAAGGAAGTATCACTTCAGTCATATGGAGATGATGATCACGCAGGGATACAGAACTGGTGCTCTATTATGTTGCAACTATCGGGATAATATGACAAGGTCATGATTATCCGATTAAAAAGACTAGTTACCTGTGATCCGATATATGCTTCGTACGGGGCATACACTATTCCAGCCTCAGGCCTTGCATGTGACATCTGATACTGTATCGTTATACATAATACTACGTATACTACGTCTGACAAAGAATATTTCTGAAGAATTGGGTAGGCACGACGCTTTGCTAGAAGCCAACCATGTCTCGTAAATCGGTAAGAATGCAGTACGAGGTACGTACATATTCGGATAGTCCGATGACTGGATTTACTGTCAACATATCCAGGGATCTCATGGGTCGCTTCCCGAAGATTCACCGATGACAAATGATTCGAACTTAATTAATCTGGGATTGATTACGGAGAAATTTTATCTGGGATAAAATACTATTTGAAGAGAGAAAACGATTAATTTGGAATTAATCGATAAAATAATATATTCGATATATTAAACGAAATTAGATTTCGACGCGGAATTAAAATTGGATTTTAATTCGAGCTAACGAATTGATTTAGAATTAATTCGCCAGTGACGTGAATAGTAATTTTACTAGGCATGATTATTTAATTAAATTTGATTTAATTACGTCGCAACGAAAAATTCGTTAATTCGGAATTAACGAACCCGAGCCCGGAATGTGTTTGCGAGGCCACTCCGATTTTAAATCAATTACGGTCACAAATCACATCGCTTGTCACATCACCTGTCACTTTAGTGATGAATGTCAAGTCACCTTTTGGTGATTGACAACCAGTCACTATTCATGATGGTGGTGGTTGTGGGCAATTAATGTCATTTTGCCTCCAAAATTGGTTTTTACTTTTTGAAAACGCTTTTACCAAATTTTGTAAAGATTTTTGGCATATGTTTTTAGAAAACAAAATACCAAAAAAAATTAAAACACTCTCTCTCTCCCTAAGGCCATTGTCGTGAGCCTCTATTGAAGAACAATGAAAATTATTTTTCTTTCTACACTTGCTAGCACACTTCAAGAATCATTCAAGGTGTTAGGGAAACCCACCTTTGAGCTTGGAATCAACACAAAGCTTAGAGCTTGGATTCAACACTTCATACTTCTCCTTGGCCGAATATCACAAGGGAATTTTTGTGTTCATCGTCTTCAAAATCCGATCAAAGTAAGTATGATTCCACCTGAGTATTCATTCTTTTTCATTGCTTAAATCGATTTTGGGATTGTAATAGAAACCAACACTTCTATGAGGGTTTAATACCCCAAGGTAGACAAGTAGTGGAAACGATGTCAAATGGTAAGTTTATGGACAAAAATCTCGAAGATGTACTAGATTACTTAGAACACATAACAAAGAATGCACAACAATGGGATATAATAGGCACTTATGAGTTGCCTGTAAAACCACAATCATACGGTAGAGGTATGTTTAACCTTAGAGAATATTATGACATTTCTGCTAAGTATACATCTCTACCAAAAAAAGTTGAGGCATTAGAAATGAGGAAGAGTGATCATGTCAAGTTAGTTCAAGAAGTCACATGTCAAATTTGTAATTCAAATGAACATGTCACACAAGTTTGCATAACCTTACCTGCCCTGCAACAATGTCTCCACGAGTAAGTCAGTTCCATAAAAACTTTCAATAGACCAAATCCAAACCCATACTCCCAAACCTATAATTATGGTTGGAGAAACCATCCAAACTTTAATTAGAGGAATGATAACCAAGCACAACTAGAATAAAAACCTCACATCAACATTGACCATTAATAAGAAAGGGAAATTTCCTGCATAACCACAACCAAGCCCCAAGAGTCATGAAAACCATCACGAAGGTAGTTCTGGAAGTCAAAATATAGACCATGTCAAATCTGTTATTAATCTTCGCAGTGGTAAGGTCATCCACAAACCTATTCTTGAACCTCGCGAAGCTGAAAATAAATCATATTCAGAGGGTAAAGAAAATGTTACTGAACCATTACCCATCGTTGATGATAATAATTTTTCTCATGCACCTTCATTTCCTCAAGTATTAAAAACAAAGAAATTGAACCATTCCCACGAGATATATGAAATATTCAAACAGGTAAAGGTCAATATTCCTTTGTTAGATGTCATCCAATAGATATCATCTTATGCCAAATTCTGAAAAAATTATTCACCGTTAAAAAAAAAAATCATATAAGAAGAAAAACTTTTCTAGCTGAACAGGTAAGTTTCATTCTCTCAACCAATAATGCATTAAAATACAAAGACCCTAGTTGTCCAACTATTTCATGTAATATTGGAAATAAAAAAATTGAACATGTTTTGCTTGATCTTGGAGCCAGTGTAAATTTGCTTCCATTTTCGGTTTACCAACAACTTAATATTGGCGAGTTAAAATCAACTTCAACTACTATTTTACTTGCCGATAGATTAGTCAAGGCACCGAAAAGAATTATGGAAGATGTGTTATTACAAGTTGATAAATTTATATATCATGTGGATTTTATTATCTTGGAAACACAACCTATATTAGACAATTATAAGTCAGTTCCTTTAATACCTGGTCGTCGATTTGTAGCAACAGCAAAAGCCCTAATAAATTACAGGAATTGAATCATGAATTTTTCATTTGGCAATATGACGTTGAAGCTTAATATTTTTAGCATGTGCAAACAACCATACGATGAAGACTGTGAAGATGAGAACATGGAACTAATTGAACTAGTTGTGGATGAACATATTCAAGGGAGTGAATATGAACCTATGAAAATCTATACAGCTAATTTTCTCAAATCAAGTACGTAATTAGATTTAGATATTTCTAATGATTTTTTTTACTTGATTCTACACAGGTATTGGAAGATGATGGAGGGAAACAAAATTTTGGGGAACTAAGAACACTTTAAGAATAGAACATGAAGAAACACCAAAATTGGAATTAAAAACTTTGCTCAAGGGATTGAAATATACATTTCTTGGAGATAAATAAAATTACCCTGCGATAATTTCTTTTTCTCTAACAAACGATCAAGAAGTTAAGTTGTTAAATGTGTTGAGAAAACATAAACAAGTAATTGGATTGAATTTAAAAGATATAAAATGCATTAATCCTTTAAAATGGACACGCAGAATTTATTTCAAAGATAATTTCAGTACACGTCGACCACCTAAAAAAATGTTAAACTTTTACAAGAAAGAAGCGGCTAAAACAAGAGTTCTTAAATTTCCAAATTCATTCAGCTCTTACATACCTGGTTTGGAGAAAAACACTTATACTAAGAAACGGAGAGCTAAATAATTAGGTGTTATTATAAATATGCACGTTGGACATGTAACTTTCGTTGTCGTTCTTTAGGAATGATGTCTAATAATCGCGAAGAAAAAAATCAATCCATTAAAGATGACATGAGAAAGGAGTCATAGTATAATTCACCATTGACTCTTTAGATGTATTCTAGTGGATTTGATAGATTGATTCGCAACTTACATACATAATTTGAAAAGAAAATATAACAATACAGTCTCGGGAATCTGACATTAAAAGATCATGTTTGCCAATTTATAAGAAAATTGGATGGAAGCATATCCTCAATCCATAGAGGGCATTCAAGCCGTGATTTGATGTAAAACTAGAGGAAGATGTGAGCCACAATCATAACTATCGGTATATATCATTTACTGCTTTGAACTCCTTTTATTATTTTAATATGTAACCGTTCTTTTTAGTAACAGTGTTGTAGATTCAAAATTCAATTCAACAATAACCAGGTGATATCTTCTAAACTCTGTTTCTTCTTATTCGGATATTGGGGACAATGTCTCAATTTGTTTGGGGGGAGAGGATAGTTGACTAGATAGTTTTTTTATTTTATGTTCCATTGTTGTGTTTTTCTTTCCAAAAAAGAAAATATTTTCATTTTTGTGTTGTTTTATATAAAAAAAATCATGTTCTTTTTGCTTTGTTGTTAGTTTGTGTGTAGAAATAAACTACACACAAACTAACAACAAATTTATGACTAACCAAGTATAATTGTTGTTTAGCGATAGTAGTGTAAGGAGTTATTACTCTTGAGACGTATCTTAATTTAATTCTTAATAAGTTATTTTTGTTTCTTTCTTTTTGAATCATTTAAATTTATGAATTCTCCATAATATAGATTAAATTTGATCTTCATAAGCTCTTTTGACAGGTATTATCAACATACACGGTAACATATGATTGCAGGTTGTAAGTGAAAATTTTGAAATATTCAGTTTTCTAATTTTTTAGAGGTAGCACCTAAAGGCAGTTGAATTTATATTTTTATTAAAAAAATAACATGCTTTTACTTAATAACCAGACATCTTGCCTTAACAGTAGTGATTATTCAAGTAAAACGATAGAGATTGAGTCTGTTAAAAAAAATATTTGAATAAGTTCGATTTCGTAGCCTCTCTAACTTGAGCAATTAAGTCCATATGGATGTTTTAACACTTAGTGTCCTAAGGCCAACTGATCTGGGAATCACTGGCCCAAAGCTCGTTACATGGGTTAAAAAGAAAGCTTAAGAAAATCATACACTTCTTCTTTTTAATATCTGAGATCCAAGTAATTAAGTCTGTAGGGGCATCTTAATACCTAGTGCCCTAAAGCCAACTGGTTTGAGAGTCACTGGCCCAAAGCTCGATACAAGGATCGAAGATATATTATAAAAAAGTTGTATTTATAAATAAACTTTCATTGCCAAAAGGTGTGAACTCTAATATAATTTTAGGAGAAAAATATTATTATTTTTAACAAGACCTGTGAATATTGTGGGCATAATAAATTGATTAATACCTTGTTTTATGTGTGTATGGAAGAAGGGAAAAAAGTACAAGAGAATTTATGTATTTGATCATTTAAAAGAAAGAAAATAATTATTAATTTGGATAAGAATTTGTCTTTTTAAAAATATTTCGCTTAAATCACTATGGACTAGTAATATGCAGGTTAGTGTTGGGGTTGGTGCTCAGAGCGCCAATTCTCGGTTGTATTTCTTTGAGAATATTTTTGTAAAATATTTTATTATGAATAAAATAAGGAATTTCTGTAATATATTATATCTTTTAATATGGTAAAGACGTAATAGACGTTAGGATGATTAGTCATGATACAGTTGCAAAAGTGTCGCAACTGACATTGAGTTGTATCATGACGTTGTCATTCTCAGACAGTTCCTGGTCAAGGTTTACACTACTTAGTCAGTAAAATAAACCCGTTGAGACCGGTACATGTCGTATACTAGAATATATGATTCCAATGATTTCTGAATGAACCATGAGTCTATGGGACTCGTATAGACGTGTAGATATTTATAGCGGATAAACACTGAACGACTCATCGAAAATTCTTAATTTATGGTACACCAATGTCAATAAGAATCTTCTCGGGTTGAGTAGCATTTGTGATTCTTCAACTTGAGATACCACTGTGGGCACATGAGACATCTTCCACACTTAGATGACAGTCACATCATCGATCTATTTAGATCAGACCTCCACATGTTCATTGGGTGTGGATAGATCCTCAGGGTGTCCTATGTGTGTCGAGATAGGATCCGTCAGTTATGTGTATAGAGCATAGGTAGTACATTTATGATTAGCAATCAGATTAAAACCATGGGCCCATGGAACACTTTAGAAGTCATTTCTAAGTGTTCTTTTAGAGATTGTTAATAGAGATGTCGACGGGATTGTCCCTATAGAGATTTTATGTTTACCTCTATATCTCTGGGATATATCCAGATACCTATGACGGAGGAATTATACATTTGTCATGACCTCAACCTGTATGATTCAGTGAGTTTATCCATGGTCGTCATAATTTACGGGTGGGTAAATTATGGACACGAAATTAGATTTCGTGACAGATATGAATGAATCTAGAGAGTTTCACAAATGAAATATACTCATAGAGTACTATGGCAACATTTATAAATAATACTGATTATTTATAAGTCGTTTAAAGGTTAAATGAAAAATACATATAAATGGACTTAATAGTCATTTCCTAATTTTTGTGTATTTATATTTAATGATATATTTTATCAAATACACATTAATTAATTATCAAATTGAGATATTTGACTAATATCATAAATATATATATGTTTGGGTATTTAAAGTAAATATTATACATATATTTAAAATATTTATATTTAAATAATTATTTAATTATTTAATTGTTAAATGATTAAATTAATTAAAAATATAAATATCTTAAAGTTGTGATATTTATGGAAATGTTTTAGTTGCTTTATTTAACTTTAAGAAAATCATTAAATGGTTTGATGATGACTTATACAAGTTGATAAAGCAAATTAAATAGAACAAAAATAATATCTAGATATTATTTAGCTACCAAATTTGGCCAAGGCCATTTTTATGAAGTATAAATTATTTTGTTTCATTTTAGGGTTTCATAAGTCAAAAAAAAACACAAAATTAGTTGAGAGAAAAATTTGGAGAAAAGAAGAAAAGCTTGGAAATCTTTGGCATTTGTAAATTTTCTTTCAAATCTTCTAACATGAAAAATATTTCTAACATGATTAGATTCATCTTGTGTTGCTTTGATGTTGTCTCTTTACTTATAGTTTGTGTTTTAATTGATTATGAACTTGGATGAAAGATGTATGCATGTAAGTAAGCTTGAAATGGTTTCAAAGGCTTACTTTTGATTATTTGATAACCAAGTTGGCATTCTAGAGTTGTTGAGCCACTCCTTGATGACCTAGAATTATTCTAGAGTCATTTCAAAGTGGTGAGACTTGTTTGGTGTTGTAAAGAATGAACTAAAGTGTTGGATTTTAAAGATTTGGCAATATTGGTCAATTTGGTAAAATTATAAAAATAGGGTTCTTAAGCCCTTCTAAATTTGGGCCTTTTCATATATGTGATGTATTATGGAGTGTATATGATGCATGTAAACTTTTGGGTTGATTGGATTTGATCTTGGCATGTTTTGAACAAAATGGACTAAATTATAATTAATCGAAAATGAAGGGTGCTCATGGTAAGTAGGAAAAATTGGAGATTTGGTTGCAATCTGATTTTGATGAGTTGGATATTTTGGAAATCATTTTAGAAATGGTTTAGAATCATCCAAAATTGTATTTGACAATTTTTGGACTAAAATGATCAATTTGTAAAGTTATGGGTCAATTTAGTAATTATCAAGAAATTTGGTTTCTTGTGTAATTTTTCAGAATTTGATAATTGGATAATTAAATAAATAATTTTATTTAATTGATCCAATAAAATTTTGAAATCAGAAAATTTTGATTTTCCACTATTCTGCTGCGTTATCGGATTTTTACCATAAAACCCCTACAAAATGGTATCAGAGCGAGTCTGATTCTGGACACCCTAATATGATTATGCCTTTTAAATTCAATGTTTAATTTAATATTTCTTGTTGCATGTATGTGTTTATTTAATTTGATTAAATAAAGTAAAAAATATTTTTTTCGGAAAATCCCTAATTAATAAGGTTTTTATATGAATTATGTATTTGATACATATTACATGGTCCGTCTTGTCAATACGGTTTATGAATATTTTTTGTGACTACATCTAAGACTGTGCCATTGCTGTGAGGGTGTAGCCGATAGAAATTTATTTATGCCGTATATATATTAGATACTAGATAAATTTAAGCGAAAGCGAAATCCTGAACGTGCCCAAGCTGTCAGGGTTATGCAAGTAGCTTGAGTTTATCATTGACGAATTTAACCTTGGTACGTCTCCTTGTGAACGTGCCAAAGCTGTCACAACGTGAACGACCAGGACCGGAAACACATGAGTCACTATTGGGTGATTGACAATGAGTAGGCGAGACCGTGCCACTACTGTGAGCTGAAATATATTCATAGGATCCACCTTTCACTATTTGTATTTGATTTAATTATTAAATCATTATATTCTGTTTGGGGACTACAGTTTTGCATGAATTAGTGGGATGGGCATTTTTAGATTAAAAATCCATGATCTAGTTAATGCTTTTGATATTAAATGAAACTGCTTTATATATGCTAACCGTTTTTTCGTGATCTATATGATACGTTTATGATGGCGGGACCTTCTTCTAATCAGTTTGAGCGTACGCTGGATAAGAACAAACTCAAATGCGCTTAGACCTTCGCCGATTGAGACTTGGATTTAGGGATTGTCCTTTATTCCGAGAAGTTGGGATATATTCTTGAGGGTCCACTACCCCTTGCTGTGTTTGAGGACGTAAAACAGGAGGAACACCAAGTTTTCCAAGCTTGGAAAGATGATGATTTAAAAGTTAAATCATACATCTTAAGTTCGCTGACACCGGGACTCAAGAAACAATACTATAGCATGTCAGATACATATAATATGATGATGCGATTAAGAGAATCATTTATGAACCAAGAACAAATAGTTGTTCATAAAGTTACGATGGAACTGTTCCAGGCGCGACTGGACGAGGCAAGCTGTGAGCTCGCATGTTCTTCACATGATCGATTTGATTGATCAATTGAGGCGACATAATCTCCCTCTGAATGACATTCTCGGTAAGAGTTTCATTCTTGGTTCGCTCCCAGCTTTATGTCACCAATTCATGATGTACTTCAACATGAATGAGATTATCTGTACCTACCATGATCTGTATAGGAAGCTGATCACGGTGGAAGAAGACATAAGAAAAGGAATGCCGACTCGCCCTCCGAAACCTACTTCACTTTCTACTTCTTCCCAGACCTGGTCAAAGGGAAAGAAGTTGAAAGGGAAGAAGAAGAAGGGTTTCGGTTCTCAACCACAGGGAAAGATAGCAAAGCCCAAGAGGGCTTCTGACGACAAATGCCATCACTATAGCAAATTCGGGCACTAGAAAAGGAACTGTCCTGACTACATTGCCTAGATAAGGAGAGAGAGAGCATCTACATCAGGTATATTTATTTTTCCAGTTATTGTTATCTTACTAGCTTATGAAGCTTTAACATCTAGCTGGATTTTAGATTATTCTTGTTATGTTCACATTTGCAATTCATTGTAGGTGCTGAAGGAAAGTAAGAAACTGAAGCCTAGAGAGATGCGGTTACGCTTTGGGAGTGCAGAATCTCTAGATGCAGTTGCAGTGGGAGTATGCGAGATCCCTTTGCCTAATGGGAAACTTTTGTTGTATGACTGCTACCTTGTACCGGGATGTGTAGCTAAAATTATATCTCTTTTTATATTAGATACAGAAGGTTATCGTATTAATATTAAGAACTATTCTTTATATTTATATGAAAACTTAATATTCAGATCTTTTGTTGTCCAAATGATCATGGTCATTACAAATTGCATACTTAAAAAGATATTTTAAATACTGGAGTTAATACACGTAGTTTACCTGTTGTTAATAATACTGAACTTTGACATATACGGCTAGGTCATATAGACATTAAATGCCTTAACCAATTGGTTAGGAATGGTTTGATACCAGATCTCACCATTGAATCATATCCAACTTGTGAATCGTGTATTCAGGTCAGGGTAAGATGACCAAAGCACTATTTTCTGGTGTTAGACACCGAGCCACTAACATACTGGAACTTGTACATTCTGATATATGTGGTCCACTAAGTCAAACTACTCACAGTGGTTATTCGTACTTAGTTAAATTTATCGATGATCTATCACGGTACGGTTATGTCTATCTAATGCGACATAAATCGGAAACCTTTGAAAAGTTCAAAGAGTTCCGAAATGAAGTAGAAAAACAGACTGGTCAATATATTAAATGCCTCGATCTGATCAAGGCGATGAATATATGATCAGTGAGTTCATGGATTATATGAAGGAGAATGGGATTCTCGCTCAATATACTCCTCCAAGTATTCCACAGCACAATGGAGTGTCTGAGAGGAGAAATCAGACTTTATTGGATATAGTCCGATCACTGTTGAGTTTTACAGATTTGCCCTATTTCTTATGGGGCTACTCTCTTTTAACAGCTGCTCATCTTTAGAATAAGATTTCTTCAAAAGCTGTTCCTATGACTTCGAATAAGATATGGACCGGTAGGAGACCAAATCTTAGTTATATTAAGGTTTTGGGTTGTCCTGCCTATGTCAGGATGACTCAGCAGGATAAGTTTTCACCTCGAGGTAAAGTTTTGGTTTGTTGGATATCATTCAAACACGAGGGGATATATGTTCTATGATACCGAGCATCAAAATGTGTTCGTAGCTCGCTTCATAAGATTTTTAGAAGTAGAATTTTCGTCAGAAGGAGGTAATCATGGACAGGTTGAACTTAATGAAGTCCAACCTGAAAATAACGAACCAACGGAGGAAATTGAGATTCAAGTAGATGAAGAACCTTCAACACACACACTCCGTAGGTCACAAATGATATTTATACCTCCTGAACGCTTGTATTTGATACAAAAAAATAGTCTCGATGTTCTCTTAGTCAAAGAGACTGATCCTTTTACCTATAGAGAATCGATGGCAAAGTGCCATGAAATCAGAGTTAAACTCAATGTATGAGAATCAAGTTTGGGACTTGGTTCCGTTTCCCGAAGGAATTGTTCCTATTGGTTGTAAATGGGTTTACAAGAGGAAGCGCGGGCCCGGCGGTAAGGTTGAAACTTACAAGGCCCGACTAGTAGCAAAAGGTTACACACAGCGACCTGGTGTCGACTATGATGATACTTTTTCGCCAGTAACAATGCTTAAGTCTATTAGGATTTTGCTTTTTATAGCTACGTATCATGACTACGAGATTTGGCAAATGGATGTCAAAATGGCTTTTCTAGATAGATTTCTTGATGAAGAAATCTATATGGAACAGCCGGAAGGTTTTGCATACAGTGAAAACTCGGGTATGGTATGTAAGCTTAAGAAGTCCATTTATGGACTTAAACAAACTTCACGAAGTTGGAATCTTCGATTCAACGAGATTATTAGATCATTTGGTTTTCTCAAGAATTCAGAAGAATCATGTGTATATCAGAAGGTAAGTGGGAGCATAGTAGTATTTTTAGTCCTCTATGTTGATGACATCTGAATCATTGGAATGATATAGGGATGTTACAAGGCGTCAAAATATATCTCTATAAGAATTTCTCTCCATGAAGGACCTGGGAGAAGCTTCTTATGTTTTAGGGATAAAACTCTATAGAGATAGACAAAGGAAGCTGATTGGGTTATCCTAATCAAAGTACATAGATAAGATCTTGGAAAAGTATAATTTTGGTAACTGTAAGAAAGCAAATATACCATTCAGACATGTGATTCATCTTTGAAAGAAGATGAGTCCACAAACAGAAGATGAGAAGGTTAGAATGTCTAACCAACCTTATGTTTCGTGTTTGGTAGCATAATGTATGCCATGTTATATACTAGGCCTGATATCAATTTCTCTGTTAGCGTAACTAGTAGATATCAGTCCAATCCAGGATATGACCATTGGATGGCTATTAAACATCTCTTGAAGTATCTTAAAGGTAATAAGGATAAGTTGATAATTTATGGAGGAAATGAACTGAAAGCTAACGGGTATACGGATTCCGACTTCCAATCGGATCCCGATGATAGAAAGTCTACATCTGGATTCGTCTTTACCCTTAACGAAGGTGCAGTTTGCTGGAAGAGTTCCAAACATGGGTCAACAGCAGATTCCACTACAGAGGCGGATTATATTACTGCTTCTGAAGCTGCAGAGAAAGCTGTTTGGATTAGAAACTTTATCACAGAATTGGGAGTTTTCCCAAGTATCGAGAATGTGATTCCGTTATATTGTGATAATATTGGAGCCATTGCACAAGAAAAAGAACCGAGGGCGCATCAGAAGTTGAAGCATGTGGAATAGAAGTATCACATCATTCAAGAGATTGTGTCGCGAGGGGATCTTGTCGTGTGTAACGTATCCAGTGAAGATAATGTAGCAGACCCGCTTACGAAGGTCATACCTCCGAAGTTATTTGATACACATGTGGAGTCTATGGGTACTAGATACAATCGATATTGGCACTAGAGCAAGTGGGAGATTTTGTTGGGGTTGGTGCTCAGAGCGACAATTCCTAGTTGTATTTTTTGGAGTCCCAAGGATCGAATAACAAGCAAGAAATACATGTGAATACATACGAGGAAGTTGTGGAATACTTACATCGAGCGGTTGAGCGATGCGGCAACGAACAAAAATTAATTTTCTGCCCTTCAAGGCTCACGGCAGTGAGCAGTCCACTGCTCCTCCATTTTCAGTTTTGGATCATCTTCCAAGCTTCAAGCTTTGTCATGGTGATTCCAAGCTCATGGGTGGACTTCCCTATCACCTTCGCATGTCTCTCGGAGTGCTAGCTGTTGATGTTTTTGCCACAAAAACCATCACACTTGCTTCCCATCTTCTCGATTTTGCTCATCAGAAAACCAGTGAAGAAATGCCCAAATGGGCGTGAAAGAGAAGAGGATTTGTGTGAGAGAGAGAGTTGTGTAAATCTTAATTGATTTCTAAAATTAACTAAACATATACCACTTTTTATTTTATAAAAAGTCAAGCTTAAATGCTTGCCATCTACCACCATCAATCCATCAATAAATCAAATCAAGTGACATGTTGTCAATCACTCAAAGTGACTAGACATCACATCACTCAAAGTGACAAGTGATTTGACACTTGATGCGACTAATGATTTGACGCTTGATTTGACTTGTGAGCCGCACTCGAATTCGAAATGTGAATGCGCTCGTAAATAATCCCGGGCTCGGGTTTGCTAATTCCAAATTAACAAATTTTCCGTTGCGACGTAATTAAATCTAATTTAATTAAATAATCATGTCTAGCTTAATTACTATTCACGTCGCTAACGAATTAATTCTAAATTAACTCGTTCGCCCGAATTAAATCTAATTTTACTTCCTCGTCGAAATCCAATTTCGATTAATATATCAAATATATTCATTTATCGATTAATTCCAAAATAATCATTCTGTTAGGTTTGTTTCTAGGTCCCAAGATCAAACAAGACATGAAAACAATGTGTGAACTCATCAACGGAGGTAGCGGAATACTCACATCGATTGTTGTGAGACGCGGTAAGCAACAAAACTTGAAAAACCTCACTGCTGGGCGTGAACTGCAGTGAATTAACTCACTGTTTTGGGCGTGAAAGTGGTCTTTCGTTAAGCTCAAAGCTACGTCGAACGGATCCCGCCTCATGGGTGAACTTCCCTAACACCTTCGCAACTCTCGTAAGTGTGCTAGTACTTACGTTTTTGCAACAAAAACCACTCATTGCTCCCCTTGAAGCTCACGGCAGTGAGCTGTGTTGGAGAAGAGAAGACAGCCCCTTGGGCGTGAGAAAGAGAGAAGAATTGGAGGGAATGTGTAAATGGTTGACTTGTTAAATGAATTACCAAAAATGCTTTATATATTTTTCCAAAAAATAATAAGCATTTACCATTTAAAATATCAAATAAAGTAAATGGTAATCAATTACACATCCACCAATCACTATTCCAACAACACCCATCACTATTCATTGTCACTTTATTAAAGTGACTTGATGTGTGTTTATCAATCAATCAACTCAATCACATCAATCAATCACATCACTCAAAGTGACTTTTGATTTGACGTTTGATGTGACGAATGATTTGACGCTTGATATGACTTGCGTTGCCGCACTCGTATTCGAAATACGAATGCGCTCGCAATCACACTCGGGCTCGGGTTCGCTAATTCCAAATTAACGAATTTTCCGTCGTGTCGTAATTTAATGATTACGCCTAACGAATTAATTCTAAATTAATTCGTTCACCCGAATTAAAATCTAATTTTAATTCCGCGTCAAAATCTAATTTCGTTTAATATATCGAATATATTAATTTTCGATTAATTCAAAATTAATCATTATCTCTCTCTAGACGATATTTCATCCTAGATAAAATATCTCCGTAATTAATCCCAGATTAATTTTCTCTCTCTCTCTTTATAATCCCAGATTAATTTATGAGTGTGAGTTATGCGTCATCGGTGCATTATCGGGAAGCGACCCATGAGATCCCCGGATAAGCTGGCAGTAAATACGGTCGTCGGAGTATCCGAATCACGTACGTACCAAGTACTACGTTCTACCGATTTACGAGACAAGGTCGGCTTCTAGCAAAGCACGAAGTCCACCCAATTCTCCGGACATATCCATATAGAATATACAAGGATCTATATCAAGCGTAGTATACCAGTATTGTGTATATCGGCCCAGTATCGGATAGTCACGTGCTAGGGCTGGGGCTGGATTAGTGTCTGCCCCGTCCGAAGCACATGTCGGATGTCTGGTAACTAGTCTCTATAATCGGATATACATGACCTTGTCATAATATCCCGATGGCCGGCCAGCACTTAAGAGCACTAATACCGTATCCTACGTGACATCATCTCCAGTATGACTGAAGTGATACTTCCGTCTTGACATCACACCCAATACTCTACGATTCTCAATATACCCAAAATCGGCCTACCAGAACCGGTTAAAACCCCTGACGACCTCAATCAAATTATATTGATTGTCGTAAGAATTAGCGGTGCAAGTCTCAGGTTAAGACCATACACACCTACCCTGATGTCGGACTCCCATAGACACATAGTCACAATACCAATGGGATTCCGAGGGGTCTATCCAGAGCGAAGCTGTTTCCCGTACCGTTGGTGAAACACAACCTCCTACCGCACTTGCATAAGTATCCAATACTTAAATATATGAGAACTATGTCGTTGTGCCCTCACAACGCGCACAAGTGCGATACTAGTCTTTTACGTATTTATCGATGTCCAATCTCGATAATACTCTGACTAGGGATATTTAATGATTTATCCTTCGTTGATTGATACTGTCTCATATCATTCTCAATCAAGGAATAAATCATAAGGACCTCTCATCATTTATACATCTTGGTGATCTAATCACAAATGATAAGAGTGCAATCTCCTTTGTCACATAGTTAATTTGTACAACAACACAATGATCTGTACAAATAGTGACGCTATGGGTCATAATTGTCCAACAATCTCCCACTTGGCCTATAGCCAGTCACTCGAGTGCCTAACACCCGAACTATGTACGGTTGGCTCAAATTGCTGAGAAAAGGTTTTCGTCAGCGGATTTTTAAGATTATCGTCTGACGCGATTTATACGATCATCACATCGCCACGATGTATGATCCGAATGAATCAGATGATATGTCGTGATCCGAATGAATCGATGATTGTCGAAGTATGTATCTGGATCGTTGATGAGACCATTAATTCTTTAGCCTGCGCTGACGTCTAGCTCAGCTGCTAACAGAACTATATCTAATCTAATTAGATTTATTATTGAC
>SKCR01044999.1:0-46512 GCA_019454045.1 Zanthoxylum bungeanum | reverse complement strand
GGATAAACTTGAGCACTATCAGAATAGCTTGTTGCCATTTTATATACAGCTCTAATTTAGCATATCATGTTACCGAAAAAAAAAACACACAAAAACAAAAACAAAAAACAAAAAACAAAGGGCTTGATTTGAATGATTTGCACCATCATTCATATAACTGTAAACCAGAGCTGAATTGCAGATCAAAAGGCTCAGTCAAAGCTCAGAAAATGACAATCAAAATTATCAGTATTGCTTCATAACATCAGGTTATATCAGCTGGCAAGCTACATAACTGTTAAAGAGTTCTCTCATGATAACTTTTATAAGCTAGCTAAATTGAACTGTATTTACACATTATTTAATCTGCAAAGTTCGTACAAAGTACAAACTGATACAATTGCCGGTTTTCGCTGCCCCTGAGGCCGTCACCTAAAACACAACAATAAAAATAGAACAGAAACAACAACAACAACAACAACAACAACAACAATACTATATCATGTGAAATATTTCTCACTACCTTAAACCCTAACAAATAATAGCCATTGTTAAGACAAAGTATCTAATCACCAAGGAGCATTAGCCGCCTCCTGAAAGATAAGCTCATGCTTCTCGGCTTTCACCTTCAATGACTCTAACTCAGAATCAAGCCTGCCCATTGTCTCTTTCAATCTCAAAAGTTTCGATTCAAGACTTCTTATCTCCTCTTCTGCACGAGCTTGCTCTAGACTCACTACTTTAAGCCTTTTTGATACCTCAGACTCCTCTGATTCGAAAGCAAGGGTCATCAGCCTGTTCATACGAGCACGTAAGAATCCAACGTTCATGCCCAACAGCTCAAAGCCCTTCAAAGTTTTGTCCCAAATCTCGTAATCAGCTCGAGAAGTGGAGAGGTTGCAAGCTCTAATGGCCTCCGCAATGTTGACAGTCTGGGTAATTATTTCAGCAGCCAATTTACAGTTAATGCTCTTGAGAAGATGGTCATGCAGAAAGGACATCTGAGAGCAGCAGAGTTCATAGTATATAGTCCTATGGTGATCGGAGAGATCAGAGTCAATAACCAAACCATCCACAAGAATGGTGAAATCGTCAATGCTTTGCAACATGCTAGGGACAAGATCCTCAGTGTCATTAAATTTATCTTCAACATGTCCATTACTGGTCTCTAATATCATCAGACTATTGTTTTGAGTATTGCCTTGGTGAAAGCCTGGAGGAGGCTTTATACGTTTTGCCCTTTTCTTTTTTTTCATGTTCTTCTCAGAGTGAACTTCCAGAGTTACTTCAAGCCCAACATCCAAGGGAACTGTGTATATATATTACATCAATTTTGTAATCATTTATGAGATGTATAGTAGCTAAAAGCAGAAATATCCAAACACACCAGAATTAAGTGGTTTTGCATCAGCATTTACATTCACAAAGCCGTTTGATCTCACTATGTACGCCTGCATGCATCAAACAGGTGCAACAAATAAGTTAAAGACCTGCTGGAAAGAAAAACTTGAAAATACCCAACAATCCACATGTACAGGAAAATGCATCCCAATCTTTATACAACTCGGGAAAAGATCTTTTTACCATTAGATGTCAAATTAATAAATATCAGTCTCTCTTTCCACTTGTGCATAAGCATGTGATATGATGAGAATTTCACCCTTGTATATGCATGTATGTGGGGAGGGACGGTTTTCCCACAAGTTAAATGAATTAATTATTTCAGTGCAAAACTACTATGGTGATTTTAGAGGATTGGAAAACAAATTTATACTCAAAATTTTCCATTACTAACGTTCTAAAACGCGCTAGGCGCTTGTCGGGCTGCAACTCAACGCCTAGGGTGCTTAGCAAATTACTCGGAAATTGGAGATTTATAAAATTAGGGTTAAGGTTTGATGGAATTTGGACAAATTAATCCTACAGAAATGTTGTTTGAGTGTTGAGTAAGATTTATATAAGTTCAATTTGATTAAAAACAAAAAAAAAAATTGAAGAAATCAGGGTTTTGGAAAATTGGGATTTTCGAAAATTTGTGTAATTATAAAAAAAATAAGCTTTGAAATAGTAAGTATACTCAAAAACCGGTTTGGTGTTAATTTCGAAAATCTCCAAATATCGACGACGATCAACGGTGGTCAACAAATAATTTTGGCAATGAAATTGAGTCGGAATAGACAGAAAAAATCGCCCATTCCAGCACACACCTAGCTCCAAATCATTGGGGCTAGGTGGGGCACCGCCTAGGGGGCTTATTTTAGAACACTGGCCATTACTAATACTTTCTTCTAATTCTCCTCGGTTATAATGGACTATCATATTTTTCTCACTATATTGTCTATACTAAGAATTGCACATTTCAGCTGCTTCTTCCTTGTAAATATTTTTTCCAAATGAGGCAGATACTGATAAAATCAAGGATTTATGGGAAAATTTGAACGAAATATAAACATTAAAAAAAGGATCTGAATGTCACCTTAAACTTTGTAGGTTCAACCAAATGGAAAACTAAAACATCACCCTCATATAATTGGTTTGCATCAGAAAATGCTTTCCATCCACCACTCAAGGCTGTCCGTTGAGCAATATAATTTATTTTGTATTCTTCCCCACTTTCATTTTCCACAATAAATACTGTGTCAATCTTTGGCATGTTGAATTTGCAGAATCGCATAGGAAGATGCTGTCACCAAAAAAGTTAGAGAAAACAAAGGATTACACAGTTGGAGGAAGTATGGCATTCTTAAATTTGGGACAAAATATTAGGCTTACCAGCCAAAAGCCATGACTAACATTTGACTTAACCATAGCTTTCCAAAAGCTTGGGTAGCTAGGTGATAGGTTTGCTCTAACCTCTTCTGCTCGCTCTATTACCGGCGAATTAACTTTTGCTTGATCATAGAGGTCATCAATCATAGCTCTCTTTCGTCTACTGCTTCAGGAAAATTTAAAGAAATCGACATAAAAAATAACTTTAAAATTCATTAAGATTGAAATTAAAGGGTAAAAGAATTAAGATAAACTCACAGACCTTTTAGACTCCTTTGAATTATCGTATGCTACCTGCTAAAAGCTCACAAAGAGTTTTTCATTAATATACCATTTGGATTTATAAGAACAATAACACCATATAAATCATTCTATTTCCTAAAAGATTTGATGGTGGAGTAATAGACACACTATAAATCTAATTTTCCAAAGACAAATCTATTCAAAATATCCAAAAAAGAGGTCAATTGTGTACAAACTAAAATCCAGCTGTCCAGTTTGAGAGCACAACCACATAAAACTGGTTTCAGAGTTAACCACAGTATGTTATTGAACACCAATTGCATGTTATGTACCATTAAAGCTAGTTAAAGAAAAAAGGACCACTTACTGCTAAAAAAAGTGTAACAAAGGATCAGCATCTCTGTTCCTAAGGCTTATGTGTTATGTCTAACATTGAGATGTACACTTCTAAACCTATAACAGAAAGTATCTCAACTCTCAAGAAGTTATAGGACTTGAGTTAATGGTTTCCATCAACCAATCATTGGTTTAGTGGTATATGTAAAGCACGCGAAAATTTGGTATCAGAACTCAAGAACAGGCTCAAATCTCTGATTCAGGTTGCAAAGTTATCACCTAGAGCAAGGTTCAGCTATCAAAAATGAGATCACAATTTGCATGACCCAAAGCTAGCTAGACTAAGAACTAATAACAAGATGGTTGATACACGAATGGGCTACCAGAGTGGAGAGTGAATTAATCATTACAAAAATGGAAACCCCGTTCACACAAGTAAAATTTCCTTTTCTCTTGTTGCCCAGACCAGGCCCCTGGCAGTTACCAGGATAAATCAAAGGAGGTGGCCTCAAGGGGATTAACACTATGGGAAAATGGGTATCCTATTTGCGCTTGTATTCTCAGAACGTTTAAAACCCTAGACTAATCCCCAGGCAAATGCAAACCACCATCCTAAATTCACCAGAAAAGGGCCACAATTTCCGAAAGCAGAAATAACCAAAACTGAAGAAGAAGAAGAAAGCCCTCAGAAATGCCGAAAAAAAATTGGTACAAAAAGAACAAAATCCTGAAAACAATTCTACTTATTATTCTGAACCATAATCATTAAGCTAACAATCATCAAATGATGATGAATACCATTACCAGATTAAACCTGAACAGAAATTTTCAAGCAAATGGGGTATTATAAAAAAAGATTATCTCACAAGTTCAGTCAAGGATTCCGGATCCAGAAGCTTCTCACTCATCTGGGTCAGCTTCATCTTGCTCTCAGGTTTCTTCTTTCTCTTAATCTGGCAACAAAATGAACAGATTCAAAACAATAAATACACAAAATCAAAACGTGCAACCAAAATTGAAAAACAATCACCAAAAGAGAGATGAGGAAGAGACAGTGGTGGTTTTGTGAAGAGGGGTTTCTGGGTCCGCTTGGTCTTCCATTAGAGCAAAAGCAGACGGGTTCAGTTCTGAAACTGAAATCTGAAAAATGCTCCAGTGCGTGAGTTCCCGCAGCAGCAGCCGGTTTCTAGTTTCTTTGTAATAAATTATTATTATTATTATTAAAGTTAAAAAGTGGTTTTATTTCGGACAGCCAGCTTGTTACTAGATTTGGAGTCTCCTGACATAATCAGAATTTGTTGCAAAAAAAATTCTTTAAAATAAAAATAACAAGGGGTTAGATGAAATTTTCAGGAATATTTGCCTTTTTTCTGGGTTTTGTAATTTTTTTAAAAAAGAAATTAGAGTGTGCATAGAATTTTCTAGGATTCACAAGAGTTAAGTTATGCTACCTAGTAATAATGGTTATTGGAATTTTAAGCCTAACCAAAGGTTTAAGAAATGAAAAATAATACCCATGAGTAGGTGAAACTCTATAGTAAGGACATGAAATGGGAAATGTAATTCTATTTGTATTAGTTTTTTTAAAATAAAATATTTAAAAAAAAAGTGAGTCAGTGGGAAAAAAAAATGACATTATCATATGTCATTCAAAAAATATTGAAGTTAATATGAATGTAAATTATAATAGAAATACATCTATTTTACTGACTTTAATGAGATAATGATTTTGGACAAAGCGAGATAACGATAAAATTTTTATAAAAGCATCTGAAATTTTAATGAATATCTAAGGAGTGTGCATTTAGATTGGTGATGATAAATAGTAGATCCCATGGATCTATTTATGGTAATGAAAGCATATAAGTAGAGTGCCTAAAATTAGGATTTTTAATTAAGTTGATGAAATAGATTCCATTGTTGTAACATGATGCTACCCCCTGTCTCATCTTGGCATTGGGTAGGTTTACACTGGCTTCTAATCAAAGTAAATCATCATAATTTTCACTAAAATCATTTCTCATACTATTGCAAGCAGTTACTCATCAGTCATCACGATTTTTTTTATGATTATATGAGTGGCTATATACAATTGATTAATTAGACCCTGCGAATAGTTCGATTCGGTTCCGAACAGTTCGATTCGGTTCCGAACCGTTCGGTTCATGATTCCATTTTTTTTTGGAACCGTAGAACCGAAGCGAATCAGTTTCGTTTCCGATCTACTCCTTTATTTTTGAAAAAAAAAAAAGGTGAGTTGGTTCCGATTCCGAACCGAACCTTAAGGTTACGGTTTCAATATGAAACCGTAACTGTAACCTTATGATTTCATCATGTTCGATTTCAGTTCCGAACCGGAACTTTTGTCGGATCTACTGACTATACTATATGTGTGGTCAAAAACTGTTTAGGGAGCTTGGACATATGGCAAAAAAAAATCATGTGAATGATTAGCAGCTCATTGATGATAAATAGCTAGATTGAATCTGATCCGTCATCTATAGTCTCAGTCAATAGTCACTCTAGGATTTATTTATTTCACACTCAATATTAATTTTAGTGCCATCACTTTTTTTTGTTTTATTACTCCAATAGTCACTGGACGCTTTAATATCTTCCTAAAGGATCTTTATCTTTTTCAGGTTTAATATCCGGAAAATAAAAATGAAATTTTTAATTAGTTGTTAAACTGACTAGTATTCGTTTTAAGTCGGAAGAATTCACACGACCATATCATTTTTTAAAGAAACTTGAACATCATAAAAATATAGAATAATAAGGTTCAAAATAGGCACCTGCAAACTGTAAAAAGTTTTGAGTTTCAGGATTTTTATTTGATTATGATGCGAAATGTTAACAAGTATTCTGAGAGCATGAGTCTATTTTTGGAAAGTTTTGATGGAAAAAAAAAATATTAATGTTTTGACAATTTTTTGCATTTCCCATAAAAATTATGTCAAAATTTTCCTTAAATAAATTCTTAATGAGTGCCCTAAGAGCACTTGTTATTGTTAGCATAACTCATACACAATGAGAAATGCTAACGAGTGCCTTATGAACACTCATTAAGAATCTATTTTTGAAAAGTTTTGATGGGAAAAAGAAAATAATTATTAATATTCTCACAGTTTTTTTCATTTCTTATAAAAATGATGTCAAAACTTTTCTTAAATGAATTCTTAACGAGTGTCTATATCATAACCCATACACAATTTTATCCCTGTACTTTTTCACAAAGTTTTCAAAATTCAAACTTATACCAAAAGGATGGTTACAGTCTTCCTAGACCCTGCTAGTATGTGCACTAGGTAGCTTCTCTTTTTTTTTTTTTTTTTTTATATATAGTCAATGATACATGTATGAAATTTTTCTTTTAAAAAAATAAAAAAAATAAAAAAATCTAGACATAATGTTCTTGGAAATATCTCATATATAGATTATTTAAGTACTAGTTTGCTCTAAAGATAAAAAAGATCTTTGTACATACTATCCCTTTACATTTTCTGCTTCCCAAATTTTAAAGCCATAAACAGACCACACAGCAACGTCTATTTTCTGATCAGCAGGCTCCTCTTCTGCATTATATTCCCAGGATCATTACTCCCACGATTATGAAAGAATCTCCAGGATAACTTCACTTGCCATTGCTCATCAGAATTACAAACTTCGATTTGACTTTAAACACTTCATTCTCTACAGATATGTATCATACTCATACACCCTGCTCTTCCTGTACACTTCAACTGTCCAAAAGACCTCGCTGGCGATACATTGTTACCGACAAATACCTGAACGGTGATATACTGTTCCAGACGCTACTTCAATTATAGGGATTTGATTCACTTTATGGTAATATCTCAAAAACTACTTAACACAAGACAAGCAAACCCGCTGTAGAGTTCCCCAAAGACTAATTTTTAAGTTATTATAATCTTGAGCGACGATTGCATCTGATTTTGTTGAAAGGTGAATGCCTACTAGCAGAGGCATATGGCTGCCCATTCACAGAACCGGAAAATCTAATATCCCAACCTTCAACATTCTTCGGAACACAAACATCAAAAAGGAATTCACCAAGAACACTGTGTGCACTGATGCTTGGGGTAGGCAGGTAAACTGATCTTGTATTCCGTTCATCTTGTAAAGACCCGGATTCTCGACTGTGATGCTCTGTTGAACTTGGCAAAAAGAAGTGGTCACTTGGCTCGACAGCAACTCTTCTTAGGCTTTGGTTTGAATTAACTGCAACATTTTGAAGGTCACATATTAGCTCAGACATCTCATCATGCATACCCTCTATGAAAGATCTTTCACCAAGTTGGCGGATTCTTTGGGAATAAACTGAAGCAGCCTTCTCAAGCAAACTGGTTGTAGCAGCCCTGTATTGAATAGGGTAATATTCATAATGACCTGAAGCAGCAACAATGAAGTCAATTCAACATTGTAAATAACTGCCTAACAAACAATTAGTATTGAGAAAGGCATGGAGCATCATTCAAATACAAGGATAATGCTGATCATGCTCTTCCTATATTCTAGGGGGCAACACCGATAACCACAATCAAGCCAAATCCACCAGTGGGAAGTACTTCATCCTCTTTGCCATAAACTAGACAAGGACAAAGACTCTAGCTGTGTATTGTAAACTAGACAAGGACTCTAACTGTGTATTGTAAACTAGAAAAGACAAACTGCCCAGGTTTTTAGAATTTAAACTGTTTACTTGCAATCGATATTTTCCTCAGATTCTGTCTTTAATGTGCACACCACGTCTCTGAAAATAACAAAGGTGATGAGAGTAGTCATTGTAAGATCCCATTATCGTTTGCTTTACCAAAAATCATCTTCCATTTCAGTCCCGTAAGCATTTGAAATCCTAAACCAAATACCTAGGAGGTTATGTAGCAACAGCATAAGATTAAGACCATTCTATTATCCCTTTGAATCAGACTCTGTTTGGTGTTGCAATTAGAAAAGTGTGGTGAACAAATGGTGATTCATAAACGGTGTTATGAAATTTTGATTTATGCTAAAAAATAATTGCGGTTAACGGTAAGCAAAACCGGTTTCGGTTCCGCATGGAACAGGAGCCTACTCGGAAAAAATCAGTTCCTAACTAAGTGGAACCAGAACCAACTCAATTAAATAGGGTACCTTATTAATCGATTTCGGTCCGGTTTCAGTCCGGTTCTGATTTACCATATTTATTTATTATTGTCAAACTTTGAAAATGTATATGTTGCTTCTCACTCGGGTTCATCAATCTCGTGCATTTTGTTCAACCTTTTTTTTCAAGTTATACCTGTTGTTACACATCAGTTTTTTAAAAGGAGAAAAGTTTCTTCTATGATATTTCTAAAATTTAAATTATTTGGCACTAATCACATATTAATTCGTGATACTATTTTATTACTCATCCTCACAATCGTGCTAGCTTTTTCATCACATTACCTTTCATTTTGTTTATATAACTCTTCTGTTCTTGTAGAAAGTGTCTGGGTTTAAATTGGGTTTTAATCTGGGTTATGAAATTGAGTTTAAATTTGATTTTAAATTAGGTTTAAATTGGATTTTAATTTGGTTCTGAAATTGGTTCTAACTTCGGTTCCCTAACCAGGTTTCGGTCCGGTTCCGGTTCCGTCCATGACAAAACCGGAACCGAACCGTTTAAATTCAGTTCTTCCATTTTGGAATGGAACCGAAAAAACGGCCAATTCCAACCGGTTCCGAGTAGAACCGGAACAGGTGCTCAGCCCTAATTGCGGTGCGCTTTTTTAATATTTTTGATGGTGGGGACAAGCTAAAATTTTTAGGTTTTGCAAAACTCAGTTTTTGAAAGAAATCATGATCAGTAATCGCAATTTCTCATCATTAACCTAATACTTAAAAACTGTGTTTTGACCCAAACACAGTTTTGTGGACCCTCGGTTGATTGAATATGCAGTAATCTAGAAAATCTGTAGGGCACACCATTCATCATATTGCCTTAAGTCATTTATTTTAACTTTTGACACACTACTGATCGAATCACGTCAAAAGCCATATTGGCGAACAATCAAAAACAACAGCTGACTTAATACGTACACTTTGAATGAATTTTACCCTGATAAGAATAGCTAAAATGTGAACATTACATGACATGGTTGTGACAGCAAACAGAAAATGAATTTGAGACAAACCTGTGTGTGGAGAGCCATTCAACTTCAGAAGCTCAACATCTCCACCAAGTGCTAGTAAACGTTGAGCAAAATTATAGATAACTTGCAGTGGTGCAAGTTCATCATTGTCAGAGCATATAATTAAAAATGGGGTCCCGAGGTCCTACATTAGTGACAGACGTGTTAGATTTGAGGGCAAAAAAGCGCAAAACACAACTTCAAGCAACGCAGGCAAGATAGAAACTTACAACCGAGTTATATAAAGCCTGCCAATACTCAGCACGTTGAGATTCAAACCTAGTAAGACATAACCCATCAAGACCAGAAGCAACGCCTTTGGCAACCCAAGAGAAAAGTTCTGATGATCCAGGAATTTTTTGAATGGTGGGATGAAGACCAAATCGGGCACAAAAATCACTGGTGAAATCTACAGGACTAGAATCATAGATTTGTCCAACAACACAATTTCTGACCAATCGACATTCATCCTTCATTAAAACAGGAAAAAGGGGGAAACAATCAGATATGAAGTACTTGAATTTGATACAATGACACAAAAAACTTGCATATGATTCAGTCTACAACATAAACAAGAAGATAAACAATGCATACCAAATTCAGATGACCTTCACATGTTCCTTGAATAATCTGCAACATCACATGTCGTAAAATTATTTCCAGTTGAAAGATCGGTAGCATTTCAAAACCATTAGGAATTACAAAAGCTTCTGTATAACTAGTCCACATGCTACATAGACTGTGTGTCCAAGATTTCACTAGATTTACCTGAAAAGCCTTGTACAAGCAAGCTTTAGGACCACCAGAAAGAGCAACAAAGACTACAGGACATGGTTTAATCCTTAGCTCCTACATATCCAACACATAAGAAATGGATTTAAATCCATATATCAAATCACCAACATACCAAGCAGATAGCACAATTTCCAAATTCACATCATATTACTTGCAATAAAATGCCGAGATTGTTAAGTCAGAATTAATTCCATTAATTCAACAAGCATCATGAAAAGCTTAAATTTAGCAAACGTAACTGAAGCTAACCTCAACAAGCTCATTGATAAGAACAAATGCAAGTGAAGTAGCCCTCTCAGGATAAAACCTGCACAAAATTCAACAAAATAACTTTTAAAACCCCACTCACATGATCCCAATGAAGAACACCACACAAAATTAATACTCAACAACCCCCACACCAACACCACAAATAATAATCAAGCAATGAATTAAAAGCAGCTCATCAAAAACAGCTACATAAAGCTTCTTATTTATTGAGATATTGTAAATGAAGTCAATCAAACAAAGCATACCCACAAAATCTTGAAATTCAATGGGTCTGTTCAATAAATATAATCAATTAATGAATAAAAATAGCAACTTTGACCCTAAATCACAGAACAATCTAAGAAATTAAAAACCAAAAAATAAAAATAAAAACTTTAACACAAAACCAAAGTAAACCCAATTTTCCCATCAACCGAAACTTACGCGTCGAGAAAAAGAGAATTAGAAACAAGCGAGTTCCATCCAAGAGAGGAGTACAAATCGATGAAGCTTCTGAGCTGCCGTTCATGAACCGAAACCCAAGAGAAAAATACCATAATCCCGCGAAACGACGGCGCTTTACGCCCCCAGAACAAGCGACTGCCGTGACCGTACATATTTTAATTTTAATTTAAGGAAAAAGAATTTGTGTGTGGTTTGATTTTGGAAACAGATTTTGTTTGCTGATGGTGAAGAGATGAATGGGTGTGTGCGTGTGGGAAGGTGAAATGGGAAAGGGCCACGTCAGATCAGATGGATATGCATCACGCGCATTTTAGGATGAGAGGTTATTGTGCGCCGGATGGGATTTGGTCCAATTTGGATTGGTGCTGCTACGGCGTCGGATTGATGTTACTTCACGTAACGTCAGTGATTTGACCGTTTGAATAATCGGGTTAGTTTTTGTGAGCTGTGATTCTTAGTCTGTGAAATGTATAGATTTTTTGTTATCTTATCCGAAATTGCACATATTAAGTCATAATTATCCATAGAACAAGGTTCTTTTTACATCATATTTAAAGAATTTTTGGGTTTAGATTAAAGGAGTGTGTCATTCATGTGACGATGTAAATTATGTAGTAGTTTCATAGAAGATTAGTTACGATTCTTCAAATTAATTCAAAATTAGGATCCTTAAATTTAGGGAAATTTTAAGAACTCATCTAAAATCCTTTAAAATTGAAGACAGCCCAAAGACTGCCCTTAAGTAATTTATATCTAATACATAATTTGACATAAAATGTTATGGTTATATTGTTGAGGATTTACAAATATGGTATCATGTTTTACCAAAATATGAGACTATTATCACGACATTGCCAAATATACTTCACTATACTTTGATTGAATCCACATTAGTAAATCTATTAAATGTGGATGAATATTAGCCAATCACTAATGGCCGAGAGGTGGAAATCTATCTCATTTATTATAGAAAAACAATAATATTGTGGGACTCAAAATCATTACAAAACTAATTTAAGAAAGAATTAAATCTTAATGCAAATGAAAAATTATATGTTGACTTTTTTTATTGGTTTACGTACGAGCATTTTGGGCCCAAGGAGAATACAAGCTACAAAAGGCCACCCAATCAAAATTTTATGAGCCCAGGTATTGTTCCAAGACCATAAATATAAAGTTGGCCTAATGGATAAAATTATTAAAAAGCATTACCGATAAATTCATTATATTATCTTTATTAAAATTCTAGTAAATAGATTTGAATACTCTAGTTTCTATTATTAATATTTTTCTTTATAATAATAGAATTAAAGGAGATTTATAGATCTTATATCTAATTGAAATAGGGAAATAATTTAGGGGTGACAGTTTGGGTCAGAATTCGTTTATTCATTCGATTCGATTTGCTTTAAGCGAATATGGATTTGGAAAAATTGATTCGTTTAATAAATGGGTCAATTCAATTCGATTCATTTAATAAACAAATCGAATCCGAATTTGCGCTCATCAATTCGTTTATTCGTTTGGAATTAGTTTATTAAACGAATCGAATTCGAATTCAATTCGTTTAGTATCTGTTTAGTTATATTTTATCCTTAATTTTGTTGATTATACTTGTTAAACACGTAGGATATTTTAATAGTTTCGTATATTTAACCTAAAATTTGAAGTATATAAAGTAAAAATTAAAATCTAAACCTAAATCTCACTCTCACCACTCACCACCCGGCCGCCTCTCTCAATCTCTCTCAATAAAACCTAAAATTGTCGGGGACTCGCGGTGGCAGCGGCGGCGGTCAGGAGGAGGACAAGAAGCCCGTGGATCAGTCGGGGCACATTAACCTCAAAGTCAAGGGACAAGTATATTTACACCTTTGTCCAGATTTTTCTATTTCTTAAAAAAAAAAATAGAAAAAACTGGTATGCTTTAATTGTATATATAATCTGTTATATTGGTTATTTATGTTGGCACTAGTTCACTTTAGTATTAGACTAAACTAATTACATGAAGTATGAAAGTCTATATTCATTTTCCATTACATTTAGGAGCAAATTTGTTGGCTGAAGGAGGAGCTCATTAGTTGTAAATCCTTTTGTTTTAGTGATGGTGATATGAGTTCCTGTATTAAATTTATGGTGTTTCCAAATGCGTTTTCAATTGTTGTAACTCTGTCATTCAATCAAAGGCTGGGTTTAATCCCTCTGGAGTTCACTGTCAAACCAATTTACTGAAAACATTATGAAAATGAGCAATAACAATACTACTCCATCAGCAGAGATTGGCAATAGTCCTAATGATTATGTTGAAGTTTGACGGTAAAATTCCTCCTCTGAACTCTAAATTTTTCAAAAATATTTTTTTTTTTTGAAAAAATTAACTCAATAATATAATATTATTTTATTTTCAGGATTTTTTTTTTCTGGATGATAATGATAAAGATGTTTACCGTCTCAACTCGTGTTCGAGATTTTGATCAAAATGTGTTTTGAAGATTTTAAGTATTATTATGTAATTGATTTATAATTTGAAATTTGGAGCTTGTTGTAAGGATTTTAAGACTATAACAATGAATATGCTATTGAATATGGATGCTTAGATTTTGTATTTTATTAAATGAATACAAAATTCGATTCGTTTAATTTTATATAAACGAATCGGATGTGAATATTCGTTTAGTAAACGAATACTAAATTCGATTTAATTCGTTTGATTTTATTTAAACGAATAAACGAATTGAATACAAATATTCGTTTATTAAACGAATCGAATTCGAATCATAATATCAGGATTCGTTTAATAAAAGAATCAAATTCGAATTTAGTACATTACAATTCGATTCGTTTAATATTCGTCACGAATTCGATTCGTTGATTCGTTTTGCCACCCCTAGGAAATATGATAATCTTCAAAGATCCTCATTAGTACGTAAACAAATTGTATACCATTTCACACCCAAAAAAAGAAAATGAGAGCTACGTCTGAGTGCCATTTCTCAACGCATTTCTTTGGACAAAGACTATGTCTTTCACTAAGATTTTGAATAGATATCTCGAATTCAAGTTGATTATGTTCGTCTCTTATTCAGAGAAAAACAACTACTTTATCACCTACTTTGATTTCACATTTATGTGAATATATACACAAATCGATTCTGAATTATAATTAGAAATCGAAATGATCTTATTCGAACAATTTAGAAATCCAAAATTAAGGACAAATTTTATTGGAATCTAGAAAACTATTTCCATCAAAAGTTTATCTCGTAGTAATCAATTGTTTGTATGATTCTTTGATAGAAAGAAATCAAAAAGTGGATAGTTCTTTATGGCTCCGGTGGTGATTAGATCAACATGTTATAAATGATCTGCTTGCCCCGAAATGACCCGGCCTAATAGGAAAATCTCAATTCATTAGGCCTTTCGATACAATCAAATAGAAAGCCACATGGGCACCATATTCTAGGAGCTCAGACTATGTGATTGAATAAAAATTATCAGAGCTATAATTGTACGTACTTGTGAAGAACCGATAACCATCTTTCGGCTAACCTAGCCTCCTCCGTCTCTCGGGACAGACAAGGGATAATACATGAATATTCATCTTTTGTCCATCGACTATGACTATATATATATTTCACATTAAATTTTTTGTAAACAGTATTATGCAATGTGAACAGTAAAATTCTCATTGTTCATAGAATTTTTTTGGGATAGACTTCAAATATATTTATAGGTAACTGTTCATGTGAATAATGATTTTTTAAGGGTTGAATATGTTCAAATATATTTTTAATTATGTAAAATGATATTATAATTATAACTGTGATTGAGTATTTATATTTGTCATTGGAAATGATAAATATAACTGAATATTATATATGTGATTATCATTGCGACTAAAAAAAATGTGATTGAGTATTTGTAATTGTCATTGTAATTAAGAAATAAGACTACGAATTGTATATGTGACTGACATTGTAACTGATATTGATGTTGGAGTTGGTGCTTGGAGTGTCAATCTGAATTGTATATTTTTTTATTTATTAATAAAATAACTACGTTTTCATTTCATACCTTATTAATGATATTGTCATTATGCGTATTAGATTGATGTATAAATATTCTAAGAATGACATCGACCTTAGAATAGTTTTGTAGTAATACTGGATACTAGGTGGTCCGACATTGGGATACATATTACTATTATAAACTATTCTTAAAGTAAATATTATTAGTCGTTAGTTTTGGAATACGGTACCATGAGTTTTGGAAACTCGTATAGACATATGAGTATTCGTGAAGCGAATACTGAATGACTCATGGGTGATTCCTAATAGTTGGAAGTACACACCATTGTCAATATGAATCTCCTCAATTCAAGTAGCATATGTAATCATTTGACTATATGATAACATTGATTTTGTGTGAGATCCTCCACACTTTGATGCCATATATGTCAGAAATCATTCATGGTCTGGTCACAAGATGTTCATTGGGTGTGGATCGATACACTCAGTAATCAAATACGAAGCAAGATAGGATCTTCGGCCCATATATATACCATAAGGGGTTTAGGTATCTATGTGAGAAAGTCACGATTCATAAGACTTTGGCCAAAACCGATCACCTAGGGTGGATCGCATCAATTGTAAAGAATCGTGGATGTGTCGACATGAGATGTGCGCTTCGGAAACTCGATAGTGTATTCTATGTTTCCTAAGCACAACTCGGATAACCTACGACGGAGGGATTGTTAAACATATGTGATGACCTCAACTTGTATAGTTCAGAAAGGTCGTTCGTGTTCTTCGTGAATTCGGAGGTGACCGAATTACGTACATATTAGCTAGGCTTATATGACGAATGTGTCTGAACTTAGAGAGCCCCAATATAAAGTGTACTCGTTGAGCACTCGGGTAGCCGATTAATTTTGATAAAATATAATATTCGATATTATAATAATCAACTAAGATAATCAAGTGTTATTGGATAACATTGATTATTTACTTTGACCTAATTGGATTAATTCAATTATTACACAATGACTTAATTGTAAAATCATAATTATCTCTACTATTTGAGGATATTATGGTAATTATAAGTGTGTAATAATATTTGGTTTTGGTTTGATTTAATTGGATTAAATCAAAGTGGCAAACATTTAACTAATTCATTTCCTAATCTTTGGCTTGATTTAATTGGATTAAATCAAAGTGGGAGATAATGGAGATTAGTCACACCTAATTATACATATTTGGACAAATTAGATTAAGCCCACATAAAATTTGATTATTATTTTTATTATTTCAAAATTGCCTAAGTTTTGCTATAAATAGCAAGCTTTAGGAAGATTTTAATTAAACAAAGCAAAAGCTTGAGAAAGCTAAGTACAAGAAAATTCTTAGAGAAATTAGCCTAAGTTAGAGAAGTGTTTAGAGAAGCTTTTGAGTTCTCTACAATATTTTATCTAGGAGAAATCAAGATTAGATCTTGGATTGAAGGTTGCTAATATTGAAATCAAGATTGGTTCTTAGAGTGAAGCTTACAAGCCTTGGAGGTTCTCCTACCATTTCAGTAAGAGAATAAGATTGGATCTTTACATCAAACTTGCTAGGAAAGTTTGAACTTCTCTTAAGTTATGTTATTTTATGTATTGGATGTATGATCACATAGCTTAATGTTGAAATAAAGCTAATTAATTGTGTTATAATGCTTTGGAAGTATAAACGTAATATGCTTGTAATTGAGTCAAAATATTTATGTTAGACATAAACATAAAATTAGAGTTTGGAACTATAAATTAAAGCTTAGAGCTATGACTACCATTCTAAAATAATTTGACCACCTTTGGGTGACCTAGAATTATTCACGAGACATTTCTTATTGAGATTCTAATTTGGTTTATGTATTGGATTCAAAATTTACGCAAGTGTGTATTTAGAATAAATTTATATTTTTTTAAAAATATTTTATATTTTGAAAATTTTGATTTTTATTCTATAGCATGTGTTGATGTTAAAAATTAATTTTGGGTATTTTTGAAGTATTTAGGGAGAGTTGGGAGATATTAGGTAAAATATCTTAATACCTTCAGCTCCCTGGAAAGTGAGCTGAAGGATTTAGAAAACAAACAAAGCGCACTGTAGTGCACGCGTACGCGCTACATGCACTGATTTTGTTTTGCTTCGTTCTGGTGTTTCCAGACTCCGATTCAGCCTCGGTTTTTTCATATACACTCGTAATGGAATATAGTATTTCATTAAATAATTTAAAATTACACACATGCTTGATAGCCACGAGTTAGACTCACTTCCGTTGCGTGAGGTATCGATCCGACCCTAGGGGTTCCACAACTGCTCTAACAAAATGGTATCAGTAGCAAGACTTAACCACACAACACATGTTGCATGTTAGACATGTATTTGAATCTATGTCATAGTAATTTTAATTTAATTATGCATAAGGTATATTAGATATGTATTGAATGTTTTAAATTAAAATTTTGACCTAATTAAATTAATGACTTAATTGTCATAAATCTCCATGATTACTTTATTTTAAGTAATAGTATTAGTAATGTTAGAGTATTATTTAATGGCATGTCTTGTCAATACGGAGATGAATGAGTTCTTACTACTTATATCCAAGACCGTTATTATTGTGAGGGTATACGTGTTCAGAACTTAGGTCGCTCCGGTAAAATATTAGATGTAGCATGATGAGTTAACGCGGTCACCCAATACCGTCATTATTGTGAGGGTGTGCATACGAAGCTCATTAGTGCACATTGACAAGTATACACTGGGAATACGTCTTAATCCAAGACTGTCGATAGTGTGAGGATAAGAAACCGTTCAGGACCAAACTAAGAGTCACATGAATGTGATTGACCTTGGAGGTCTACCTAATGAGTTTATAAAGGCCAAGACCGTCGATAGTGTGAGGCTGAAGTAAATATCATAGGATCCACTTCCCGCTATGGAATTTTGATAGTCAAATTCTTATTTTTCCGTTAAAGGAGATTACAGAATTACGTAAAGTAGTGGGAAGACACTAATAGATTTAAAATTCCATAATCAATTAGTGTTATTATTTTGAAATGAAAAATATTATGCTACTGTTTAAAATATTATCTTGTAGATGGCTGCCGCTAATCCATTGATGAGATTTTGGGATACTAATAAGCTAAAAGAAGCCGAAAACTATTTTGAATGGGAAATGAACATACGCCTTGTCTTGGAGTTTGAAAATTTAACTTATGTCACTGACCGGCGTAATCACACGCGTATAACGCAAGCGCACGTATCGTTCAAGTAGTATAAAAAGTATCGATCCCACGAGGACTTAATACCTAAGCTATTAATTTATGAAGCCAATTTTTTACAAGTATCTAATGGATTGATTGTTTGATTGGATGGTGACTTTAAATTTAAAACTAGTAAATAAAATTGTGCGAAAGTAGTTTGAGAAAATTCAATATTTAGAAACTATTCAGGGTTGTGAATCTTTCCAATATATTTTTAAAAGATGAAGTGGTTATTTTACGTTTGTGTAATATATCGGTTTATTAACCTGGAACACGAAATTATGCAAAAGCCTCTTCCGATGGTTAGATACAAATACCCAGTGTAGCTTAATTAATCATATTCCTATGTCAACCAAGTTATCTGAATTCATTAAGATTAAGTTCCAATTATAGCTACCACCACCCGACATGTATATTCCTATCATGTAAGGAAATCTATTAAAGGGTTATCTATCCTCAAGAAAGATCGTGGGCTATTGAGTCTAGGGTTTAAACCTAAAATCTCTTTTCCAAGTTCATTTCAAAATTACCGAATCAATCTTATTAATGGCCAGTTAACAAGAAGCATTAAGCTTAAAAATCAATAAATAAACCTTTATATTACCCAAACTGTAAATTAACCCATTATAAACCGGTGATATTACAATTCATCACAATCTCAGATAACTGACTTAGTTACGACACATATTTACGGGTAGTAAAAGCATAAATAAAATAAAAGACATAAAGTAAATTGCTGGAAATTAAATACTGAAATGTAAATGACGGAAAGTAAATGCTGAAAATTAAATACTGAAAATTAAATGCTGAAAGTAAATGCTGAAAAGTAAATTGCTGAAAGTAAATTGCTGAAAAGTAAATAAAGTAAAAATACAATAAAAGAAAATGATAGGGGTTAGAGGATCCACTTTTATTACTACTATTTTAGATATCTCCCTTAATATAATATATTAACTTTGCGTGATAATTTCCAACCAGCCATATAGGCGGTATCATGATTAAGTCAAATTAATAATTAATTACCAACCGACCAACCAGGTGGTATCCATGCTTAGTCAGGTTAAAATCAATTTATAATTAATTACCAACCGACCAATATGGCGGTATCCTCGTTAAGTCAGATTTTAAATAGTTATTATATTATAATTATGGGAGATTAATCTAAATAGCAATAATAAAAGCTTTACCTTTTACCTCCAGCAAGGGGGAGTTACATCCTCATTGCTTGAAAAGTAAAAACTGAAAAAGTAAAGAAAGGAAAGTACTGTGCGTAAAAGTAAATTGTGGAAAGTAATAACTGAAAAAGTAAAGAAAAGAAAGTGTGAAAGCGGAAATTAATTACTGAAAGCTGTAAATAAATAAACAAAATACAATCTTCTTAGTTATTCATAATGAATTTCAAAGAAGAAAGTATGAATTTACAAATGAAATGGCTTGGTATTTATAGGTAAAATTTTGTCTTCATCAAATCATCCACCAAATTCATTATTAATTGCTCCACCAAATCCATTATTAATTGCTCCACTAATTGCTCCACCAAATCCATTATTAATTGCTATCATGTGTTGGTGGGAGTTTGACTATCTTCAGAATTCGAAATTATTGTGTTCTTCAAAGTTGTAGATCTTTGAGTCTTTTTTAATCTGGAACTTGAATCATTTCAATCCGATATCGGAATAAAAAGTTATGCCCAAAATAAAACAGTTGCGCAAAATTGGAATTTCCGAAACTGCACTTCGTTAGAACGCCCTTTCAAGTTTCCAATCTCCAAAATTAATATGTCAAGTCCAATTTTTTGCCCTTATTTGACCCACATTTCATCCTAAATGATTTCATTGAGTCCCAATATTATTTTATCTGCAAAATAAAATAAAAAATATCAAAACGTTCATCAAACCCGAGAAGCTAAACAAAATATTAAGTAAAATGGGCGGTAAATATTGATATATTTTCCGCTCATCAGTCACTATCAATCCACTGCCTGTCAAAATCGATCCTGACTCTACTCCAGAAGAGCAAGAAATTTTTAATAGATGGAAGGATGATAACCTTAAGGTGAAATCCTACATTTTGGGATCGATGGTTCCAAATTTTTTGATACAGTACATAGAGGTACCAGATGTTTGGAGCATCATGCAAACACTCTAGGAGTCGTTCGAGGAAAATCAAGGGATCGAACTTTATCGAAGGTCTAAAGAATTTTTCCGTGCTGAACTCAAGGATGGAGGAGGTGTCAACATTCATGTTTTGAACATGATCGACCAGATTTGATACCTGGAACGACATGGCATTGTGATTGGTGAACGGTTGAGCCATAATTTGATTCTGTCTTCTTTTCCTGGATCTTATATTGGCTTTGTGTTAAACTTCCATATGCACTCGATGCAAGCCAGCTATGAAGAACTTCATAACATGTTACGCATGGCGGAGTATGATATGAGAAAAGGCAACCCCACTTTGTACCTTCATGGTGGAGCTGGCTCTTCGAAGACTTTTGGGAAGTCAAAGAAAATCAAGATGAGAAAGAAGAAGATTGCAAAAAAGAACTCCAAGAAGCGCAAAGGCACAAAATCGTAAATAGCTCGTGATCAATGTCTACAATGCAAGAAGTCTGGACGTTGGATGAATGATTGTCCATAGCTAATAGGAAAAGCAAGACCCTCAGGTACGCTTTGTATTTTTCAATTATTGACATCTAATTAGCCTTAGATGCAAATAGTGGATGACTGTTAGACATTGGCAGTCCTACTCATATTTACAACTCCCTGCAGGTAATGAGGGTAAAAAAGGCTGAATAAATGGGAGATTCAGGTTAGAATTGGCAATGACGAGACATTCAATGTTAAAGCCATATGAACGGTTGTTTTAAATATCCCCAATGGATGTAAATTAGATTTGCATGACTGTTATTATATTCCCTCACTTATCAGACAAATAATATCACTGTCAATATTAGATAAAGTGGGATATAAAATAAATATTAAGGATGGAACTTTATGTTTATATGATAAAGATAATTTATTGAAATGTGAATGTTCTTTATCAAACGGTCATTATGTTTTAGAAACATATAAATATGTCTTTAATGTAGAGTAAAATACAAGTAAGAAATCTGAACTAAATAATATTGAATTATGGCATATGAGATTGGGCCTTATAGGTGTTAGACGTCTATCCAAATTAGTAAAAAATGGTTTGATTGAAAATTTTACCTTAGATCCTTATCCGATTTGTGAGTCATGTATCCAAGGAAAGATGTCAAAGGCCTCATTTCTAGGTGTTGGACACTGTGCTGGAGATTTATCGGAACCAATACACATCGATGTGTGTGGTCCATTAAATCATGTCGTTCATGATAGATCAACATGGTTCGTGACTTTCACGGATGATAAGTTTAGATATGGATATGTCTATCTGATGAAACATAAGTCGGAAACATTTGATAAGTTCAAAATATTCCGAAACGAAGTAGAAAAATAAACCAGTAAATTCATCAGTGTCTTAGATCAGATCGAACGGTGAATGCATGAGTGAAGAATTCAGAAGTTATTTAAGGGAGAATGAAATTCTTGCCCAATATAGCCCACCAAGTCTTAGGCATTTAAAGATTTGGGGTTGTCCTGCATACGTTAGAGTTGCACAGTGCCGCAGTGGGATAAACTACTCACCCAGAGGGTATAAATATAGGTTCGTTGGATATCCTTAAAATTCTTTGGGATATCAATTCTATGATTCTGAGCAACGAAATGTATTTGTTGTTCGCTTTGTCACTTTTCTTGAAAATGAATTTTTGAGAAATAGTGGGAGTTGTAGAAATATTGAACTTGATGAGTTTGATCCTAACAGTAAGGAACCTGAGATGGAACCAGAGATCCAATTAGGTGAATGATCTACAACACCGGTTTCACATAAGTCGAATAGAATATCAAGGCCTCCTGAAAGACTATTTTTAATATCTGATACGAGCCTTGATGTTCTCCTCTTGGAGGAAACAGATCCGACTACGTATAAAGAAGCGATATTGGATATCGATTCGGGAAAAGGTAGGAAGTCAGGAAATCTGAAATGGATTCAATTCATGACAATCAAGTCTATGACTTAGTTGAACTTCCTGAATGAGTTAAACCTATTGGTTGTAAATGGGCATACAAAAGGAAGCGAGGGCCCGATGGAAAAGTGGAAACCTTTAAGGCCCGATTGGTAGCAAAAGATTACACTGAACGTCCTGTGGTTGACTATGAGGAAACTTTTTCACTAGTAGCCATGCTAAAATCCATTAGGATTCTTTTAGCTATTGCTCCATATCACGACTATGAGATATGACAGATAAATATGAAAGTCACTTTCCTAAATGGATTCCTTGAGGAGGATATCTATATGGAACAACCATAGGGTTTCGTATCCAGTGAGACTTCAAACTTGGTTTGTAAGCTTCAAAAGTCTATTTATGGACTTAAACAGACATCCCGAAGTTGGAATCATTATTTTGATGAGATAATTAGATTATCCGGATTCATAAAGAACATGGAAGAACCATGTGTTTATAAGAAAGTGAGTAGGAGCACGATAGTTTTCCTAGTCTTGTATGTAAATGACATCTTTATCATAGGAAATGATATATGATTGATGCAAAGTGTGAAAGCATACCTTTGCAAGAACTTCTCCATGAAATATATGGGTGAAGCTTCCTATATACTAGGTATAAGGCTATATCGGGATAGAGTTAGGAAGCTTATAGGATTGTCACAATCGACGTACATAGATAAGATGTTAGAAAAGTACGGTTTTACCAACTACAAGGCAGTAAATGTACCTTTTTGATATGGCATATATATTTCGAAGAAAATGGCACCTCAGACTGAGGAAGCGAGGGTTAAGATGTCTAACTTGCCACATGCTTCTTTTATTGGAAGCATAATATATGTTATGCTATGTACAAGACCTAACATCTGTTTCGGTGTCAGTGTGACTAGCCGATATCAATTTGATCTAGGCAATTATCATTGGACAGCCGTGAAATATATCCTGAAATATCTTAAGGGTACTAAGGATAAGTTTATGATATATGGAGAAGATGAGCTACAAGTTAAGGGTTATACAGACTCCGATTTCCAGGGAGATCCATATGATAGAAAATCTACATCAGGATACATATTTACCCTTAACGGTGGTGCGGTTAGTTGGCGATGAACAAAGCAAGGCTCAACAGTTGATTCCACCACTGAGGCGGAATTTATAGCGGATTCAGAAGCTGCTAAAGAAGCTGTATAGATTAGAAATTTTATCACAGAACTTGACGTTATGCCCGGTATTGCGGATTCGATCCCACTATACTATGTGTTTGGGCCAAAATTAACCCCATGGGCAAAAATGACATTACACCGTAAGACCATAAGCCCATTAGCAGACTGGGTCCACAGACGAAGACGTCATACAAGGGTCCAAGCCCGTTAAACACAAAGACACCCGTTACAGAAATCAAGAGAGAATCTAAATTCATAAATACTACCATGAAGTCAACAGTTCCGAGAAGAGAAGAAGATCGTCAGTCATCGAACATGAAACACCTGAATTAAACTCTCATTAATAACGACTCCAACGGGAAGATCTGGGATACCATACCAAAAAACCTATAAAAGAAGAAAGAATAACGACAAAAGGGGATCTTGAATCAAGCTACCCCTAAGACCAAGGCAAAACAAATATACACCGCCCTCACGGCATACAACCGAAGGTTGAGGTACCTAAAAAGCCTTGATCTATTCACTTTACACTGATTATTGCTTAGGCTAACTTGAGCGTCGGAGAGCCTACGGTCTCCACCACACCGGTGGGCAGTAAGCTCCTTATTTGCTCTACTTGTTTTGCAGGATTCACTCGCGCCCTACAAATTGATAATCTTGATTGTGGACCTCGACCAAAACCAGTCTCCACAATTTGGCGCCCACCGTGGGGCAAACAAGCGAATCGACCAGAAGTAGAACTTATCAACGAAGTAATCAGGAATGGCCTCAAGCAACGAACAAATCCCAGACCCACTAGCAGCACAAGTTGCCATGCTCCAAGAGCGACTCTCAAACCTGGAAGAAGAAAATCTCACGATGCGAAATATCAACGAAAATTTGCAGCAAAAGCTAGATCACCTATCATCTGACCCACAGCACAACCTTCAAGGCCAAACCAGTAATGAAGGTAACCGAAGCAATCCAACTGTTCCACCTATATCAGACGAACCAAATGGTGATCATCCTCCAGCTACACTACATTCAGATCCTCTTATTAATCAGGCCCATCTAATGGTCAGTTCTATCAGAAGGGAAATGGTAGAATTCAAAGAAGCTATTATGTCACGACTACCAGGAGTCAAGCTCCCAGTTAGGAAAAGTAGGGCCGGAGCAATTTCAGATACCCCTTTCGAGGAATCGATTGTAGCAGTAAAGTTGCCACGGAAATTTAACCCACCTGAAATGAAGCTATATGACGGGACCACGGATCCAGACGACCACGTCATACATTATAAATTCAAAATGATGTCGACCGGCCTGTCTCCGAGCCAGTGGGAAGCTGGAATATGCAGGTGCTTTGGAGAAACTTTGGCGGGACCGGCCTTGACGTGGTTCATCATTCTTCCGTACAGATCAATCAAATCATACCAAGAACTGGCAGATAAGTTCGTGCAGCACTTTGCAAGTTCGTGCAAGCTGGAAAGGACAACAGATGACCTTAACTCTGTACAGCAGAGAAGAGGGGAATCATTACGGAGCTACGTGGCCCGGTTCAACCGTGAGAGGATAACCATCCCGGATCTCCATCAGCCTACAGCAATCGAAGCCTTCAGAAATGGACTTCTTTATGACAGCGGGCTCTACAAGAAATTGACGAAATTCAGGTGCTACACAATGGACCAGGTCATGGCACGAGCCCAGGTAGAGATAAGGTGGGAAGAAGACAAAAGAAACCAGAAGAGTGGATGAAACAAATGCACAAGTGGACCGAAGCCAGTTGCTTCCAGGCGACACGAAATGGACTCCCCCTCTCAAACCGAACGGAGGAACCATAAGATGGGCGAACGTCGACCGTTCTACAAGAATGTGGACAGACAACCAAGGCCATATAAAAACAGGGAGGAACTACCGGCTAGCAAGCCTCGGCTTCCATACTACAATTTCACGATTTCTCCAGGAGAATTGGTCTCGGTGCTAAAGAGATTGGGGAATGAAGTAAAGTGGCCTCCACGGACTAAGGATAATTCATCCAAAAAGGACACTAGGAATTGGTGCGAGTTCCACAGGGATTACGGTCATACAACGGCGGAATGTGTTGCCTTAAGATTAGAAGTTTTGGAACTACTTAACAAGGGGTTCTTGAAGGATTTGCTTACGGACAAATGGAAGGCTACATTGACACGAAGAGATGAAAGAGACAGATAGAGAGAAACTCCAACCCCGCCACCCCCGATTGATAACACTGTAAATGTTATTTCTGGAGGATTGGGTGTTAGCGGAGCTACCTATTCAGCAGCTAAAAGGCATTCAAGGGCATTGGCCACCAACGCCTCTCACACCTTGATGTCTGTAGAGGGAATCACCACAGATTTGGTAATCGGGTTCCCAGACGACGGGGATTCGCACGATTTAAATCCTCACCATGACGCACTGGTCATTTCCCTACAAGTGGCGAACTTCATGGTGAAACGTGTATTGGTCGACACGGGCTCCTCAGTCAATATAATCTTCGCCAGTGCTCTAACAAACATGGGTACGGAGTTGGATAACATCAATAGGCGAACGACAGTATTAATCGATTTTAGTGGAGAATAAAAATTCACTATGGGGGAAATTCGGCTCCCGGTTTATGTTGCAGGAGTCAATAAAATGATTACTTTCCTAGTATTGGACAGCCTTCGGCCTACAATCTGATTATGGGCAGGCCCTGGATTCATGACATGAGGGCGGTTTCATCTACCTATCACCAAGTAGTTAAATTCCCTACTAAATTGGGGGTTCATGAGATAAATAGAGATCGATTGGCGTCAAAGAGTTGCTACCAAACTACATTGAAGGCTAAAGATGATCTGGCATAGCAATTACCATCTCGGCCTTGCGCATCAGAGCCTTCTTTACCAAATATTGAGAATCTCGACGAGGTCCAGATTCACCCTCAATTCACAGATCACGAGGCTTTGGTTGGAGCGGGTTTAGGTCCGAAACTGCGAGCCGACCTGGTGGAGTTCTTGAAAAGACGACACGACACATTCACATGGTCGCATAAAGATATGATTGGAGTTGACCTGGAGCTCATCACTCACGAATTGCATGTGGATCCAGACCACACACCTGTCAGACAGAAAAGAAGGAAGTTCGCTCCAGAAAGAAATCGGATCATTGACGAAGAGGTGCAGAAGTTACTACAGAACGGAGCGGTCAGAGAAGTGCAGTTTCCCGAGTGGCTTGCCAATGTTGTAGTAGTGAAAAAGAAGAATGGGAAGTGGAGAGTTTGCATCGACTTCACGGATTTGAACAAAGCTTGTCCAAATGACTCATTTCCTTTACCACATATTGATTCGATGGTGGATGCGACTGCAGGGCATGAGTTATTAAGCTTCATGGATGCGTATTCGAGCTACAATCAGATCCTCATACATCCTCAAGATCAAGAGAAGACAGCTTTTGTCACAAGTCGAGGAATATTCTATTACAAAGTCATGTCGTTTGGCTTGAAAAACGTAGGAGCAACATACCAGCGAATGGTCAATAGGATGTTCGACCGTCAAATAGGGAAGACAATGGAAGTCTACATTGACGACATGTTGGTGAAATCCGTCAAATCAGAACAACATCTCAGCTATTTGGACGAAGCCTTCGACATCATGGACAGGTACGGAATGAAATTAAATCCAACTAAGTGTGCGTTTGGTGTCGCTTCAGGAAAATTCTTGGGGTACATAGTCACTCGACGAGGCATTGAAGCAAATCCAGACCAGTTTCGATCAATCCTCGACATCTTTTCCCCTTCCAGCCCAAAGGATGTCATGCGACTTACTGGGAAGATCGCGACGTTAAACAGGTTCATATCTAAATCCACCGATAAGAGCTTTTTATTCTTCTCAGTTTTAAAAAAGCAAGTAAATTCGAATGGACTCCTGCTTGTGAGGAAGCACTGAAGCAACTCAAACAGTATTTGACTTCACCGCCCTTGTTATCAAAACCACTCGACTGTGAGAGGCTCTACCTTTATTTGGGAGTCTCGGAGCACGCGATCAGTGGAGTCTTAGTAAGAGAAGAATCAGGAAGTCAACAACCAGTATACTATGTAAGAAGAGCATTGTTGGAAGCTGAGACCCGTTACCCGCTGATGCAGAAGTTGGTCTTCGAACTTGTCACGGCCGCAAGGAAACTCATACCCTATTTCCAAGGGCATGCGATCACCGTGTACACGACGTACCCTTTGAGGAGCATTCTTCATAGACCTGAGTTATCTGGGAGATTGATGAAGTGGGCCATTGAGTTAGGGGAGCACGACATAGATTACCAACCTAGGACGGCAATCAAATCGCAAGCTTTGGCCGATTTTGTGGCCGACTTTGCTCTCGGAATAATGACTGCAGCCGAAGCTGAAATCAATTCCATTCAGCCGACAAGTCCTTGGAAGTTGGCGGTTGACGGATCAAGTAACAAAAAAGGATGCGGACTCGAAATGGTAATCAGTACCCCATCGGGCGACGTTCTGCAGCAGGCAGTCAAATGCAGTTTCAGAGTAACCAACAATGAAGCCGAGTACGAAGCATTGATCGCAGGGTTATTATTGGCCAAAGAAATGGGAGCAAATAAGATTGAAGTGACGTCAGACTCTCAGTTGATTGTCAACCAAATCGAGGGATCTTATCATGCTAGGGGACAGACAATGGCTTCTTACTTATAGAAGGTAACTGACATACGAACAGCATTCGACAAATTTTCCATAACCCAGGTCCCAAGAAGCAAAAATTCCCAAGCAGATGCATTGGCGACCCTCGGGTCGACTCTGGAAGGTGACAAACCACAAACAATACCTATAGTATATTTGAGCTGGCCGGAAATCTGGAAGGAAGAGACAGATGTGGCCGCCATCAGTTCAGTCGACAGTTGGATGACACCGATCGTTGAATATTTACAAAAAGCCTGCTTCCAGAAGACAAAGTGCAAGCAAGGAAAATACAGAGACGATCCGCAAGGTTCGTGGTATTCGAAGGTCAGCTGTTAAGGAGATCATTCTCGGGACCATACTTGAAATGCTTAACACACGACGAAGCTCAGCATGTGTTGTCTGAATTGCATGAAGGAGAATGTGGGAACCACTCAGGCGGCAGAAGTTTGGCTCTCTGTGCCCATTCGATAGGATATTATTGGCCGACAATGAGACTGGATTCCGCTGAATTCGCAAAGAAATGCAATAAGTGCCAAAGATTCGCACCGATTTCTCATCTACCACCAGAAAAGCTGAACCCAATTCTATCTCCATGGCCGTTTATGAAGTGGGGGATGGATATTATTGGGAAACTCCCAGTCGCATCGGGCCAACGTGTCTACATGCTTGTCATGACAGATTACTATTCGAAGTGGATAGAAGCTGAAGCGTTTGCCAGAATACGCGACAATGAGGTTCAAACGTTCGTATGGAAGAATATCATATGTCGGTTCGGCATCCCAAGTGAAATTGTGACCGAAAATGGATCACAATTCATCCGCCATCACTTTCAAAATTCTGCAGGAACTGGGGCATCAAACTGAACTTCTCGACGCCACGCTTCCACAAGCAAACGGATAGGCAGAGTCGTCCAATAAGACGATTTTGAACACTATGAAGAAAAGATTGGAGAAAGCAAATGGAGCTTGGGCGGAAGAATTACCTGGAGTCTTGTGGTCGTACCGAACAACCGTGAGATCTTCAACTGGCGAAACTCCATTCTCATTGGCATTTGGGACGGAAGCAGTAATTCCATCTGAAGAAGTCATCCATTCTCCACGTTCCAGTGGCTCGACGAGGAAGGCAACCGACAGCTGATAAACTTCACTCTCGACACGATTGATGAGACTATGAATACAACTTCCATTCGACTGGCTGCTTATCGACAGAGGATGGCCAGATATTTCGACAAAAACGTCAGGACCAGGGCTTTCCGCACTGGTGATTGGGTCCTACGGAGAGTGTTCCAGAACACAAAAGAAGGTGGAGATGGGAAGTTGGGCCCTAATTGGGAAGACCCTTATCTTATAGCTGAGGTTGTTGGAAATGAGCCTACAAGTTAGAGACCATGGAGGGAAATTCTGTTCGCAATAGCTGGAACGCGGTGCACCTTAAAAGATTTGTCCGGTAACATTTATGTTTTGACAATTAATTCCTTACCAATTTATTTTTTAGAGTTATCATACTTTTAGTAAAGGAAGACATTTGTAGATGTTGTTCGACAGATAGCAATAAAATTGTCCAATGGACTTTCGCTCCATTCTTCACATACAAAATAAACAAACCATTCGTCATTTCAATATACATAACGCCAATGGTTCAAAATACCACTTTGTGCCATCCTACCAATTCTAAATACAAGCTTAACAAAAAAAGTTCAAGTTAATTCCTGTACAATTCAACTTCAGAGACTAGCTCCGTCTGCTTCGGTTGTTGTTGGGAGACTAGCAGGAATGTCTCCTTCACTCTCCACATTCACGGGCTCGGAATGGACAACGGCTTGTGCGACATTTACGTCTTCTTCTTCTATATCCTTTTCGGCCTCTACCATCGCTTCTACCTCGGTTCGATCTGGCTCAGCCTCCTCCTTTCCATCTCTACCTCTATTTCTACATCATCTTCTTCTGTCGACGAAGAGATACCAGCGGCGCGCCTTTCGTAAACACCAATCCATTTCTCGGGCTTCCATTCAACATGTTTTCCAACAATATATTCTTTCATCAGGTCGTACCTATTCTTCATCATAGATTCGATGGCGATATCCTCCACTTGGTCCAATAGCGACTCATTCTCTTTCTTCAAATTTTCAAAACCCGCCTTGTAACCTTCAATTGTCATTTCGACAGTTTCCTTTTCCAACTTCAAAGTTTCCTTCACTTCCTTCAACTCCCTCTCAAGAACTTTTTCCTTTCTCTGCGACGCAAGCAGTCCAGACTTCAAATCAGACGACTCCTTCTTTACCACTGATAAATTCTTCTCCAGCTCCTTGACCCTCCTCTGGTTGGACTCAGCATTCTTCCGCAAGAACAAGCTACATTCCAGGGCCTAAAACATTCAAATCAGAACGTCATTCGAAGCAAAAAAAAAAAAAATAATGGTGATACTCACTTGGTAGTTTAGAGCGATGGCTTTCTTCATGGCCTCCGCCGGCCCAATTTGTGCCAATCTCACTTCATCCCCTTGAAGTAGAAGTCCCTCAACGAATGAGTCGATGCTCGAAGGGTCAGAAATTGCGGTCGACTCTTTTGGAACCTTCAAGATAAGAGTGTCAGAGTCATCTTCAGTTTGCACCTCGGCGACAGTCTTCCTTTTATTCCCGGTTGAAATAATCTCTGTCGACTTCCCTTTTTCTGCTACACCCCCACTTGAAATTACCTCCCGAAGTTGGGTGCCAGCTTCTTTTTCAACATCTAGCTCTCTCTTCTTCAGTTTCCTTGACCTTTTTCGACTCTTCGTTTCGTCGAGTGAAGCTACCGTGAATGGACCAGACATCATCTCCTCTGCGCATGAAAATTCCTCAATTTTTAAGGGCTCTCGATATTTGTTATTCACCCCATACAAATTTTGAATCGACCACCTACAGTTTATCACGGCCAAAACGTCGTTAGAGAGGGCCAGAACTTTACCTTCACGCTGATAAATTTCCTTCCACAAAGGAGTCGCCCTTAGTCTCTTCTCCGCTAAGATGGCCTTACAATTCCTTACGTCGTCCGACAGAGATAGAATTGCTTCAACGTTTGAGGTGGAACGTACGGTTGAAACGAACGATCTGTTTTGGAGAGGATTTGCAACGATAAACCCTCGGTTATTTGAAAAACACAAAACACAGTTATAACTTACAACTTAAAAAAGAACATCACTCACTCGACAAACACCAAAACTCTAGGATTCAACCAGCCCCAGTCAAACCAAATATACCCTTACCCTTTGCGAAGAAATAATAGGACTGCCAATTTCCCCTATCATTAGTCGGCAATCCAATTACTATATGCTTCTTTCTTTGTCGAAGGATCATAGTATATCTCTATTTCTAATTTAAGTGCTCATTTAAATAATATGTCTCTAAAACATCATTTACCTCGATGAGTACACCCAACTCGAAGGCTAAACACTCAATCGACAGAAGGATCCTCCACGTGTTTGGCATCAATTGAGACTGAGCAATTTCAAAATGGTTTAACACTTCTCAGACCAGTCTTGGGATAAGAAACCTCAATCCCACCTGGAACGGACGAATGTAAAAACCCATCCACCCCGGGACCTTGTAATCAATTCATTCAGTCGATGAAGGTACCCGAAGTTCTAGAGAATCAGGAAATCTATACATACATCTTAGTTCCCTCAACATTTTCCCGGTCATACGACTAGCAGGATTTCTGGACAATAAGTTGGTGGGCTCACTGGTGCAAGGAAAGTCACTCGGCTCCTCAATTGCAGGCAAAGATCTTAGTGGTATGGCCTCGGTAAGTGTCTCCCGATGAGACATGGCCAGGGTAACTACTCCACTCTCAATCAGTTTCTCGTACGACCAGTCTTTGTACGCTACATCCTCCTCGGTCTCACTTGATGATTCAACATAACTATCTATCTTGGCGCCTAAGCTGCCTAAAGACTCCTCACTCGACATTGTCCAAACAACAAGCATATAAACACTTAAACTCCCAAGTAATCTACCTCTTAAAGTGAATTGGTCTGATAGGGGTGAATCCGGTAACGCAGCGGAAGCGGTGAAAATCCGATTTTCAGATTTCAAAACTTTTTCTTGGATTAAATAAATAAACACATTTATTTAATTACCCAATAATCAAATAATGAAATAAAATTTCAAATGAATCAAATTCAAGTGAAATTACCAAATTACCCTTATATGGTATTTTGTCCATTTTAGTCCGAAATTGATCCAATCAATTTTGAATGATTCTAAATCATTTCTAAGATGAACTTAGCATGTTCAAAACATCAAAACACCAAAAGCCACAAAATCCCCAAATTTCCTTACAAATGCCGAGAGCACCAAATGGTGCCCAAGTTGACCATTTGGTCATTTCATGCTTCAAAACTCATCCAAATGAAATCCAATCAACATGAAACTTTGCATGCATCATATACACACCCAAATGCTCAACATATATGAAAACCCCCAAATTTGGAATTAGTTAGAAACCCTAATTTTTCAATTTCCACAAAATGGACAAATTAGGCTAATTACATTAAATCAAATGTTTCAATCATCAATCTTTCATCCAATTCAAGTCTCAACACAATGAAACAACTCAAGATCAAATCTAGGTCATTTAAGAGTGGGTCAAAAACTCTAGAATAGCAACATGGTTTCATAAACCTTAAAAGAATACATATAACTACACTAGTTACATTCTTTGTTCATCATACATGCTCTACACTTTTAAACAAATTTCCATCATCAAAAACCACAAGAAATAAAGAAAAGAATAACTTAAGAAACTCATGAGAGGTAGCCTAGATCATAAGGAACAAATTCCTTTCTAATAGTAAGTTTAAGAAACTTACAAAATCCAAGCCTTTCTTTAGGTTTTTCTTTTTCTCCTTCACTTCTTTCTTTGTCTTTCTTCAATGGAACTTTGTTTTTGATAAAGTGTATTAGGTTTAGTGAAATGAAAAATGAAAAACAATTTATATGTGTAACAATTACACCTTGGCCGAAATTCATGGCCAAATTCAAGAAATTGTAATTTCAATTTAATTTCAATTATCATAATGTCAACTTGCACAAATATCTTATAAACTACTTTATTAGATATTTATCTTGGTCAACAAATGCAACTAATGTCATTTACTTTAATTATCCTAACATAAGATATTTATATTTTAATTAATTAATCATTTAACAATTAAATAATTAATTAATTAATCAAATACAAATATATTAAATATATGTATAATATTTACATTAAATATTAAAAACATATATTCATTTAGGAAATAAGTCAAATAACTCATTTTGACTATTAATTAATGTGTATTTAAATTAATCAAGTATTAAATGTAAATACACAATAATTAAGTAAATGACTATCTAGTGTCTTTAGCATGTATCTTGCGTTTAACAATTAAACGACTTTATAAATAATCAATATTATTTATTTATGTTGCTCTAGTGCTCAACGAGTATGTTTCATTATTGAGACTCTCTAGGTTCAGGTATATCCGTCACGAAATCAAATTTCATGTCCATAATCTATCCACCCGTAGATTATGACGATCACGGATAATCTCGCTAAACCATACAGGTCGAGGTCATCGCAAATGTATAATTCCTCCGTCACAGGTATCCGGATAAATCCCAGAGATATAGATATGAACGTCAAATCTCTATCGGGATTATCCAGTCGACTGTTCTATTAGCAATCTCAAAAAGAATGTTTAGAACTAGCTTCTAAACTTACCACGGGCCCATGGTTTTATCTGATTGCTAATCATATGGACTACCTATGCTCTGGTACACAGAACTGACGGATCCTATCTTGATACACATAGGACACCCTGAGGATCTATCTACACCCAACGAACAGACGGAGGTCTGATCTAAATAGATCGGTGACGTGACTGCCATCTAAGTGTAGAAGATGTCTCATGTGCCCACAATGGCATCTCAAGTCTAAGAATCACAAGTGCTACTCAACCCAAGAAGATTCTTATTGACGCTGGTGTACCATCCATTAAGAATCTTCGGTGAGTCGTTCAGTGTTTATCCGCTATAAACACCTACAGGTCTATACCAGTCTCCAAGACTTATGGTTCATTGAGAAACCATTGGAATCATATATTCCAGTATACGACTTGTACCGGTCTCAACGGGTTTACTGTACTGACCAAGTAGTGTAAACCTTGACCAGGAACTGTCTGAGAATGACAACGTCATGATACGACTCAATGTCCGTTGCGACGCTTTTGCAACTGTACCATGACTAATCATTCTAAGGTCATTACGTCTTTACCATATAAAAGATTAGATTATATTATAGAAACTGCATATATTATTACTGATAATAACGTTTTACAGAAGTATTTAACAAAAATACAACCGGGAATTGGTGCTCTGAGCACCAACCCCTACATAAAGATCAAAATCCACAAACACAATTCTTAAACTAATCGCACTAACCCAAAGATCAAACAACCAAATTTACCTAAGAACAGCTTGAATTATTGCTATGAGTGCTTAAAGAAATTGAAGAACAAGAGGAAGTTAACGAAGAATACCTTGAGAAACAACTGAGAGCTCTCCTTACTCGACTTCCAAATGAGGAAAAATGAAACACCCACAGCCTTTTTATGCACGTCTATTTGATTTGGCGCCAAAATTCCCGCCAAAAACTTCTCGTAATCCGTACTAGGGTTTGCAGTTAATGACAGAAACAAACTAGGTTAAAAAGTTAAAGTATTAAGAACGTCGACCAGGGACTTCCCCATATAATTATTGTCGAGACAAATCAGAGTTATGGTATTCACTCGCCCCATACGACAGTATCGAGTGAAATCATTCCTGAACCACTTCCCGGTTCAGTCGATAGGGGACATCCCCCAGATGACTCATGTCTAGTCAAAACAGAATTGTGGTATTCACTCGCCCCATACGACAGTGTCGAGTGAAATCATTTCTGAACCACTTCCCGGTTCAGTCGACAGGGGACATCCCCCAGATGACTCATGTCTAGTCAAATCAGAGTTATGGTATTCACTCGCCCCATACGACAGTGTCGAGTGAAATTATTCATGAACCACTTCCCGGTTCAGTCGATAAGGGACATCCCCCAGATGAAACTTGTCGAGTCAAATCAGATTTATGGTATTCACTCGCCCCATACGACAGTGTCGAGTGAAATCATTCCTGAACCACTTCCCGTTTCAGTCGACAGGGGACACCCCCCAGATGACTCATGTCTAGTCAAATCAGAGTTATGTATTCACTCGCCCCATACGAAAGTGACGAGTGAAATCATTCCTGAACCACTTCCCGGTTCAGTCGACAGGGGACATCCCCAGATGACTCTTGTCGAGTCAAATCAGAGTTATGGTATTCACTCGCACCATACGACTGTGTCGAGTGAAATCATTCATGAACCACTTCCCGATTCAGTCGACAGGGGACATCCCCCAGATGACACTTGTCGAGTCAAATCAGAGTTATGGCATTCACTCGCCCCATACGACAGTGTCAAGTGAAATCATTCCTGAACCACTTCCCGGTTCAGTCGACAGGGGACATCCCCCAGATGACTCATGTCTAGTCAAATCAGAGTTATGGTATTCACTCGCCCCATACGACAGTGACGAGTGAAATCATTCCTGAACCACTTCCTGGTTCAGTCGACATGGGACATCCCCCAGATGACTCTTGTCGAGTCAAATCAGAGTTATGGTATTCACTCGCACCATACGACTGTGTCGAGTGAAATCACTCCTGAACCACATCCTGGTTCAGTCGACAGGGGACATCCCCAGATGACTCATGTCTAGTCAAATAAGAGTTTTGGTATTCATTCATCCCATACAACAGTGTCGACTCGCTCCTGAACCACCTCTCGGTTAAGAAGACAGAGGACATCCCCCAGATGACTCTTGTCGAGTCAAATCAGAGTTATGGTATTCACTCGCCCCATACGACAGTGTCGAGTGAAATCATTCCTGAACCACTTCTCGGTTCAGTCAACATGGGACATCCCACAGATGACTCTTGTCGAGTCAAATCAGAGTTATGATATTCATTCTTCCCATACGACAGTATCGTGTGAAATTATTCCTGAACCACTTCCCGGTTCAGTCGACAGTGGACATCCCCCAGATGACTCATGTCGAGTCAAATCAAAGTTTTTGTATTAACTCGTCCCATACGACAATGTCGAGTGAAATCATTCCTTAAACACTTCCCGGTTCAGTCAACCAGAGTCGTTCCCCAAATTACTCGTGTCGAGTCTAAACCTAATACGGAATTCACTCGTCTCATACGAACAGTGTCGAGTAAAGATACTCATGAGAACCGGTCCAATCACCCTATCTGATTCGGTCTTCCGGAACCATCCACTGGATCCATACGATATGCCGAGTACTCTCCAAGCCTAGGATTACCAGACTTAGAGAGTATGAGACAAACTGTTTGGGCCAAAATTGACCCCATGGGCAAAAACGACATTACACCGCAAGACTAGAAGCCCATTAGCAGACTGGGTCCACAGACGAAGACGTCACACAAGGGTCCAAGCCCGTTAAACACACAGACACCCGTTACAGAAATCAAGAGAGAATCTAAATTCATAAATACTACCATGAAGTCAACAGTTCCGAGAAGATGAGAAGATCGTCAGTTATCGAACATTAAACACCTGAATTAAACTCTCATTAATAACGACTCCAATGGGAAGATCTGGGATACCATACCAAGAAACCTATAAAAGAAGAAAGAATAATGACAAAGGGGGATCTTGAATCAAGCTACCCCTAAGACCAAGGCAAAACAAATATACACCGCCCTCACGGCATACAACCGAAGGTTGAGGTACCTAAAAAGCCTTGATCTATTCACTTTACACTGATTATTGCTTAGGCTAACTTGAGCGTCGGAGAGCCTACGGTCTCCACCATACCGGTGGGCAGTAAGCTCCTTATTTGCTCTACTTGTTTTGCAGGATTCGCTCGCGCCCTACAAATTGATAATCTCGATTGTGGACCTCGACCAAAATCAGTCTCCACACTATGATAATAGCGGAGCCATTGTGCAGGCTAAAGAGCCGAGAGCGCATTCCAAGTCTAAACACGTGGAAAGGAAATAATGTGTAATTAGAGAGATAATTGAACGAAGAGATATAGTGGTCTTGAAGGTTCAAAGACTAGACAACATAGCAAACCCGCTTACAAAGGCATTACCTCCTAAGTTATTCAATAAATATGTGGAGGAGATGAGACTACGGTACCATCCAGATTGACACTAAGCAAGTGGGAGTTTGTTGGAGTTGGTGTTTGGAGTGCCAATCTAAATTGTATATTTTTTTATTAATAAAATAACTACGTTTTCATTTCATACCTTATTAACGGTATTATCATTATGCGTATTAGATTGATGTATAGATATGCTAAGAATGACATCGACCTTAGAATTATCTTGTAGTAATACTGGACACTAGGTGGTCCGACATTGGGATACTTATTATTATTAAAAAATATTCTTGAAGTAAATATTCATAGTCGTTGGTTTTGGAATACAGTTTAATGCTTATAACCTATAAGACTAGTACATGTCGTATATTAGAATTGGAGTTCCAATGGTTTAACCTGATGTACCAAGAGTTTTAGAAACTCGTATAGACATGTGGGTATTCGTTGAAGCAAATACTGAATGACTCATAGGTGATTCCTAATAGTGGGAAGTACACACCATTGTCAATAGGAATCTCCTCGAGTCGAGTAACATATGTAATCCTTTGACTATAGGATAACATTGATTTTGTGTGAGATCCTCCACACTTTGATGTCATATATGTCAGAAACCTTTCATGGTCTGGCCACAAGATATTCGTTGGGTGTGGACCGATGCACTCAGTAATCAAGTACGAAGCAAGATAGGATCCATCGGCCTGTATATGTACCATAAGGGGTTTAGGTATCCATGCGAGTAAGTCACGATTCTTAAGACTTTGGCCAAAGTTGATCACCTAGGGTGGATCACATCAATTGTAAAGAATCGTGGACATGTCGACATGAGATGTGCGCTTCGAAAACTTGATGGTGTATTCTATCTTTCCTAAGAATAACTCGGATAGCCTACGACGGAGGGATTGTTAAACATATGTGATGACCTCAACTTGTATAGTTCAGAAAGGTCGTTCGTGTTCTTCATGAATTCAGAGGTGGCCGAATTATGTACATATTAGCTAGGCTTATATGACGAACGTGTTTGAACTTAGAGAGTCCCAATATGAAGTGTACTCGTTGAGCACTCGGGTAGCCGATTAATTTTGATAAAAGATAATATTCGATATTATAATAATCAACTAAGATAATCAAATGTTATTGGATAACATTGATTATTTACTTTGACCTAATTGGATTAATTTAATTATTACACAATGGCTTAATTGTAAAATCATAATTATCTCTACCATTTGAGGATATTATGGTAATTGTAAGTATATAATAATATTTGGTTTTGGCTTGATTTAATTGGATTAAATCAAAGTGACAAACATTTAACTAATCTATTTCCTAATCTTTGGCTTGATTTAATTGGATTAAATCAAAGTGGGAGATAATGGAGATTAGTCACACCTAATTATACATATTTGGACAAATTAGATTAAGCCCACATAAAAGTTGATTATAATTTTTATTATTTCAAAATTGCCTAAGTTTTGCTATAAATAGCAAGCTTTAGAAAGATTTTAATTAAACAAAGCAAAACTTGAGAAAGCTAAGTACAAGCAAATTCTTAGAGAAATTAGCCTAAGCTAGAGAAGTGTTTAGAGAAGCTTGTGAGGTCTCTACAACATTTCATCTAGGAGAAGTCAAGATTAGATCTTGGATTGAAGCTTGATAATATTGGAATCATGATTGGATCTTGGATTGAAGCTTACAAACCTTGGAGGTTCTCTTACCATTTCAACAAGAGAAGGAGATCGGATCTTTGCATCAAACTTGCTAAGTAAGTTTGAACTTCCCTTAAGGTATGTTATTTTATTTATTAGATGCATGATTACATAGCTTAATGTTGAAATAAGGCTAATTAATTGTGTTATGATGCTTTGGAAGTATAAGCACAATATGCTTGTAATTGGGTCAAAATATTTATGTTAGACATAAACATAAAATTAGAGTTTGGAACTCTAGATTAAAGCGTAGATCTATAGCTACCATTCTAGAATCACTTGACTACTTTTGGGTGACCTAGAATTGTTCACGAGACATATTGAGATTCTAATTTAGTTTGTGTATTGGATTCAAAATTTACGCAAGTGCGTATTTTGAATAAATTTATGTTTTTGTAATAATATTTTATATTTTATGTTTTGAAAATTTTGATTTTTATTTTATAACATGTGTTGATGTTGGTTTTGATGTTAAAAATTAATTTTGGGTGTTTTTGAAGTGTTTAGGGAGAGTTGGAACTATAGCGCGCGCTGATTTTGTTTTGCTTCGTTCTGGAGTTTTCGGACTCCGATTCAGCCCCGGTTTTTCCTATACACTTATAATATTTCATTAAATAATTTAAAATTACTTCCATGCTTGATAGCCATGTGTTAGACTCACTTACGCTGTGCGGGGCACTGATCCGACCCTAGGGTTCCACAACTGCACTAACAATTAGAATTGAGTTGTATGTGTAAATATGACTTTGATTTGACTATGGTTGTGTGACTGTGACGGTGACTAACTATGACTATTACAACATAATAATTTTGTGACTTATTTTGACCTTATAGAAGTTTTAAGTTGAGAGAGGTTCATTGATGAAAGTTGTAGGTTAATTATATGTAATATTTTACAGATTATGATTTGGAGTTTGGATAAATAAAATATGAATATTTGAACATGATTGATCGATAATTTATAAATGTAAGGTCATTTTTTATCTTTGGTTGGTCGAAACATATTGACCATTGTACTTATTTTTAAATTTATAATTTGTATATCAATAATATGTAATTTGTTTCTTGAAACACTTTATATTTTGGGAGATATTTAATTTTTAAATATAAAATTAGAAGAAAAAAAAAGCCCCCATTTTTTAAGACATGCATTTTTTCCCCATTTCTGAAAGTGGGAAACATATAATTATATTATTTAACGTTGTATATTTATGTTTTTTTACATGTGGTGAAACTAAATAAAAAGAATCATTTGTGTTTAGACTAAATTATAAGAGCCCTAATGGTTTTTGGCTTTTTAGGAATTCCCCAATTATTTAATATAATTATGAGAAATTATCAACGGTCCACCCAATTTTTAGTGAAAGTTTGAAAAAATAACACATTTTTAAATTTATCAATGGTTCACCCGATCTTTTAATAAATGATATTTTTCGCCAAAATTGTTATTTTTTGGATATAAAATATCCACAATTATTAATTTTTAAGTGTAAAACATTTATTTTTTAAAACTTAAAGCGCTGATTTTTTTTTTTTTTTTTTTTTGCAATTTATCCACTGCTTTAATGCCACATCAATTTGTTGGGTCATTTAATATTATCTATATTTATTGCAAATCCCACTAGATGTAGAGGTTAACAGTATATTTTACAGTAAAATAATAATGTTGCAGGTAAAAAGAATCCCAAAGAACTATTGCAAAGCACAACTAGTTTCAAAAGCTTACTATCCTCTTTAACTCACTCTGTGCCTCTTCTTTTTTTTTTTTTTATTTATTTATTTTGGGAGCTATTTTGACATGTTATAGGGATTGTAATTGTACTAAATCCTTGGCATATTGATGTGACAAAAAGGCAAAAGAAAAAAAAAAGTACCAATGTCTTAGCTTGAAGCTCATATTACTTTGTAGTACTGAAGTTTGAGGTCTTGTGAATCAAAATCAAGCACCATCTTCACAATTCACACTACTTAATCATGTGTTATAAAATTGTTTGAAAGTGGGTTTAGTCTCTTTAGTGCATATCATAAAGACCATGTTAATAGTTGATAATCTTTATTATGTTGAATTTTAATTCAAATTCTAAATAAGAAAATCATCTTGAATCTATCATGATTTTTTATTCAAGAAGAAAAATATACTCGAATCTATGGGTGGCAATTTGGGTCAGGATTCGTTTATTCGTTCGATTCGATTCGCTTTAAAGCGTATACGAGTTTGAAAAATGGATTGGTTTAATAAATGGGTCAATTCGATTCGATTTGTTTATTAAACGAATCGAATATGAATTTAAGCTTATTGATTCGTTTATTCATTTAAGATTCGTTTTATTATTTTTATTTACTAGTTTTTGTTATTTTTCAATTAAGATTCGAGAAATTATAGCTAATTATCATATAAAAAGTAATATTTTCGATATTTTGTGAGATATTTTTAGTAAATATATTAATTACATATTTCATATGTATATATGTATATATTTATGAAGAATTAATGTAAATCAAGTGTGGTAAATTATTTTATTAAATAATATCACGACTAAACAAATATTCGTATTCGATTCGTTTAATAAATGAATCGAATACGAATCCTGATATTATGATTCGTTTAATAAACGAATCGAATACGAATCTATCATATTTTGATTCGATTCGTTGAGAATTCGATACAAATTCGATTCATTAATTTGTTTTGTCACTTCTACTCGAATCATGTATTGAATGATATGTGATTCCTAATTTAGTAAATTTACGATGCGATTCAAAATTTTGTGTGATCATTGGTTTATCTCAAAGTTGACAAAAAAATTAAAAATTGTGATTAAAATATAAGAAAATTAACAGTAATTGTGTGTAAAAAACGTAATCAGTTTCGTAAAGAGAGAACAAAAAACCCATTATTATTCTTCATTAATAAGCAACATTCTGTGATTCCCATTTCCCATTACACACTGAAAATTAAAATTTAAAGGCTCACCAGATCCAATGCAAATTAACTCAGGAGACCATCCCTCACCAAGGCACGTGCAATCCTACCTTTTAATTTCTTCTTTAAAAGTCTACCATTTTCTTTCTTATTTTTTAAATTGGTAAATTTTACAAACCTCCTCGAGATTATGAGGTTTTAACACTTTAATAATAAATATGTCTTTAGTATCGAAAACCTCCCCGTTGTTAGGGATGGTAATCAAGATTTCCTGTCTTAATCGGATCTCATTTCAGTCCATTCTATTTATGATTCAGGATGAAAAATTATATTAAATCCGGACTAGTTTTTAAATTAGAAATCATTCCAAATTTCAGACTGAATAATTCAAGATTTCAAATACAGATAAAAAATCAAGATTTTTTAAATTAAAATTCATTAATCTCTACCCGAGTTTTTTCGAGATGAAAAATCATTCTGATTCTTTACCATAATTTTCAGAAGGTGTGTAAATTGAGAGTCGATACAGGATGCCAATAATTTGAGATTTTCTATCAATCTTAATTAACAATTAGTTAATTATGAAATTACGAGATTATCCCAAAGTAGATTTCCAAATCTGACAAGGGTGAGACTATTTGAACTCTAAATATTTCTTTATATGCACCCATTTTAATGAAAACATTTATTACTAAAACACTCATAATGTAAATTATTATTAAAGACAACTTATAGTATATAAATATATATTATTTTATGTGCTGCTACAAATGAAATAATTATTGTTGGATGTGTGCCAAACTTGTGCTTGAAATAAAAAGATCTGAGTGTAGCATTCGTACTGCCTCATTTAGTGCGATTGGTGTTCAAATAACTAAAAAATTTAATAAAAATGTTTATAATATAATATAAGAATAAAGAGTGTATTTGTTAATAAAATGCAATGAAAATAAACATGCTAATAGAATGAGAGAGATATGGGAAAAAAATTAAAAGATTTTTTTTTTAATGTACTAAGTATTTTTATGAGTGTATAAAGTAAACAAATTTAATTAATATAAATTATTTAAGTGATGGTATCTTTTGACATATTGAAGAGTATAAAAAGTAATAATCAAAATTTTAAAATTAACAAATGAATATACTTAATAATAGAACGGTTTGTGAAAGTGTGACAGCCCCATAATTGAGGGAGGGTTTGTGAAAATTACCCTTTTAAAATTTAATTTACAAGCTTTTGTTGGATTCCTGTTATCCCCAAGTTAAGTAAGGTCGTGTCACCTGGCTGCGCTGCTCTGTCAACTGTGATCTTCACAAATCATAATCATAACAATTTTTCTAATTTTTTTGAGTCATTGCACCAACTTTTTTGTGACACGGTGTGTTGTATTTAACTGGAAATAGTTATGGGGGTTGTGTCAATTCATCCGAATTGATCCAAAATATTTAGGTTTAAAATTTTTAAAATTATTTTGAATAAAAAAATTTGACTAGTGTAAGACCGTTTGGATTTTAAATTTCAAACTTAATTTGCAAAAACTGATTTAATATCTCAATATTTGCTTAATATTTTTTTTAATTTTATCCTTAAATGTTTAATTTTTATAAAATAAATCCCTATTTTTAACATCCATAGTATCCAATATAGTTGGCTGTCAATGATTTTAGTCAAAGAATCTTACCCTGATATATAAAAGGAATATGCCAAAATTAGCCACAAGCACAAGCAAAAGAATTGCTCACAAGCAGCCAAAGGGAAAGCTCAGACACAATAGACCTTTCATGTATATACATTCTATAAACCCCAAATTCATCATCTTCAATTAATGCCACACATTGCTCAGAACAGAAAAGATGAAAATAAAATTCATTCAATTGCACAGAATAATAAGAAGCTTCTTTCTTTGGATGCTTTTGAGAGAGAGAGAGAGAGAGAGAGAGAGCCATATTTCACCTTACATTGAACATAAAATTAAAAAGCTGTACAAAATACAATGTAACAAACTTTAACAAATTAAATTATCAAACAACCCCCCCAAGTTTTGTCAGTTTACACATTTCTCTATTCTACCTTGTGTGAGGTTAGCCTTTTCCTTCCCCCTCTCTTTTTCTCTTTTAACTATTTCCCTCTCTCTTTGTAATCATTTCGAGGCTTCACTCAAACGAACCCACTGGTAGCGGCCTTCAAGCGGCGCATCGTTCACAATATCGTAATTGTACCTGAAAAATAAAATCATGAAGATTCACTTAGTTACATTAAGTATTCGATTCTCTATATACGCTAAAATGCGCACGGTGTGCGTCGGTCTTATCCTGCGCACAGCCGTAATATTTAACGAACAAACTCGAGTTTACTTGTCGGTGAACCGTTTTTGCTCTTGCTTTTCAGCTGCGGCGAAGAACTCGTTGATCTCCGCCTCTGAAGGAATATTCTCCGGCTCCTCAGGCTCCGGAGACTTCTTCGACGGCGGGTCCATTGAGGTTTGATCCTCTGAATCTCCGCAAATCTCGCTCAACGGACTGGTTTCTTCCTTGCTTGAAAACCTAAAAATATAATTCGTTAATATATAGTATAGAAGAAACTTAAAAGGAAATTTAAGAACTTAATGCTTAAAATGACGATTGGCTTAGCGTTTTCGGTCATCAATTTAAAACCTGAATTTGTTGTTGCACGCTGAAACTTCGGTTTCAAAGGTCGTGGCCTGCAACATTTATTGAATAATTAAGGGCGTGAAATTTATGACTAAACAGAAAAATAATAAAAACATGAGAAACGGAAATTTCAGTTTCTCAAATAACAGCTGCTTGCGTGTTAAATTTTTTTAAAAAAATAAATAAAAATAAAATAAAAAGAAACTATAATTTAGAAAGTTGAAGTGTAAAATTGACTTTTAGATCTGCAGATTTGATGACGTCATTGTTCGAGCAGCGAGAAGTTGAGAATTTGTCGGAGACGGAGAGTGAATCAGGGGACGACGGCGACGTTTTGTGTGGCGAAACGACGGGGGAGTGATCATTTTCGAGCAAAGGTAACTTCAATTCTTTCACTTCTTGAGAAAATAACTTTGTTTTCTTTGATAATAAGCTTGCGTTTGAAGCTTCTGCTTCTCGTTCTTCTTCTTCCATCTCTACTACATTTCCTGCAATTCGCTTAGTACTTTTCGTACAGTCTCCCATCACTCTGGCTCCGTATTTTTCTTCCTCTTGCTTTTTGATTTTAGAGAGAGAGAGAGAGAGATGGAGGGGTTAAAAATGAGGGATTAGAGGATGATGAATCGGTAATAGCCGTTGATTTAGTGAACGGTTGAGATTTGGTTTTAGGAGGATGTGTTTGTTATTTCATTTGTTACTTTTCTGTGGTCCCGACACTAACGAACGGTGACGTACCGTGCGGTTAGTAATGTGTGCATTTTTGACTAATGACTATACGCCAAAACGCACTAATTTCACTCCGTTTTGGGTAAGCATTCTAAAATCCCTATGAAGTAATTTTCAGAAAAATTTTGTGAATGAGATAAAAATATCAAATTATTTTGTGTCTTATAATCAAGATGAAAATTAAGGAAGATACAAAAATCAAAATAGAAATAAAGAAAATTTATTTAATTTACGTGATAATTCATATGATCATTTATACTTATTATATATGTTATTGTGTTAAAGATTCATGATCTTTTAAGTAATTAGTATATTGTGCATTGATATAGAAAATTTTAGGTACTTTTATTGATATACATATTGTATGTTGAATTCTTGACACTTAGTAATTTTCAATCAATTATGTATATGTAGATACACATGTAAAATAATTCAACTTAAGATCTATTATACAATGTTAGCATTCAGTAGTAAATATTATTAAGGACTAAGAATATGCTAATCAGATTTACAAGATTATGATTATTGTTTATTATATGTTATGGGGTAATTTTGGGATTTAGTGAAAACTTGACACATGTCTCATAAATAAAGATAGTCTATAGGAAAGAAATCAAGGCATAGGCACTAAAAAAAGACAACTACACTATATAAGTATATATACATGATAATTTTTGAACTAATTGTAACATAAAATCTTTATGAGATTAGTATACAAAGCTTAATTAAATCAGCCACATACCCAAATTCATGCCAATATTAAGAGTGTTCATGTGGATAATTTGCAATAATTTCTGTATACAAGTCATTGGAGTTAGTTACTTTGGGAAATGTGTACATTTTGTCGAATTTAAATTTGGTGATATGTATTGTATATGGGTTGGCACATAAATGGAAATAATTATTGTATATACTAACCATATTTAAACCACCATGTATAGCATCGTATTTACTGTTTGGCCCTTCTACCCTAAGATTGTTTATGAGCTCAGCGGGATCATATCAACGGTCCAGATGTTGTTATTGATTTGAATGTAACGGTCGAAATCT
>SKCR01044998.1:0-47578 GCA_019454045.1 Zanthoxylum bungeanum | reverse complement strand
TTTCTACAATGATATGGCGGAAAAGGGTAATGAAGTTTTGACAGATGGTAGAGAAGTGGTTGAGACTGCAGAAAATACTGAGGGGATATAGTGCTGAGGCAATTGAGGAAGACTAGAGCACAAGTGAGTATCTGGGAACTGTTATGTGCATCTCGGAGCATAGGCAGGCTATGGTTGAGGCCTTGAGCAAGATTGTGGTATCGGAAGACGCCAACCCTACAATGTTTGTTTGGGTCAGTTCAGAAAGAAGCCTTGCAAATATCTTTTTATGAGGATGAACTCCCAGCAGAAGGAGGAATCATAACAGGCCTCTATTTATCAGGGCGATGTGAGGGGCAAGAGAACTTTATGTGTAATGGTGGATGACGGTTCGTCCATCAATGTGTGCCCGTTGAAAATTCTGGCAAGATTGGGTATGAAAGCAACAGACTTGGACCCCTCCAGCATGACTATCAGGCTTATGATGACAGTAAAGGGGGGTTGAGGGTACTTTTGTGGCTATGGTCAAGGTAGGGCCATTAAAGATGAGGTTGAGTTCACAGTGCTGAACATCCCAGCCACTTTTGCCTTATTGTTGGGAGGCCTTGGTTTCACAAACTTGGGGGCGTGCCTTCCACTTTGCATCAGATGATCAAGTTCCCGTATGAGGGAGAAGTTGTTACTATCCGGGCTGAGGTAGATAATGCCGTGGCTGCCTTGGAGATACAACCTTTCACAAGGTTTCAGGTGTCAGCTACTTTTGAGGAATGGGTGGATCCTAGGGTGGCTAGGATCATGAAAAAAATGAAGTTTGAACCGGGTGAAGGTTCAAAGTTGCCAGATTTCAGAGGACAGACCACTCGGAAAGGTTTGGGGTATAGATATGATGAAGAAAAACCGAAGGTCAAGAAAAGGGCCTGAAGCTGATGGAATGTTTTGTGAAGCTTCAGGATATCAAGGGAGCCTGAACCTGTGGAAGTTAATGGGATTGTGGTACCTGGATTTGAGATCTTCCAGGATTTGTTGGGTGAGAAACCGCTGATTAAAGAAGCTGTGGAGCAGAGAATTGGGAAGAAGAATTGATGAAGTTGGAGAGTCTGACTCTGGGAGAGGATGAAAAGCCTGAGGAAGACCTGATTGCAGAGGAAGAAGTGTCTATAGATGATGAAGACATTTACCTTCCTGATTTGTTTGAATGTACTTCCGCATTATCCAATAATAAAGACATTTCTTTTGCTTACTTGCCTGAGTCATTTCCATTTACTCTGCACGAATCAAGCATATTTGATATCAGTTCGGCCAAACCTACTGCATTTAACTTGGGCACGCTTGAGAACCCCAAGGAAATTCTGATTGCAAGTGAAGTTACATCTGAAGAGAGGACAAAACTAGAAGCAGTGTTGGTCTGATATGCCAAAGTGTTTGCTTGGTCCTACGAGGACATGCCCGGGGTAGACAGAAACATTGCCCAATACACAATACCAACTTATCCGAATATGAGGCCAGTAAACAGAAACTCCGACGGATGAGACCAGAATGGGCTGAGAAAGTCAGAGATGAGGTTAAAACAGATAGATGTGGGTTTCTGGAAGTAGTAAAGTATCCTGAATGGTTGGCTAATATAGTACCGGTGCCAAAGAAAGACGGGAAGGTCAGAATGTGTGTAGACTACAGAGATCTCAACAAGGCTTGTCCGAAAGATGATTTTCCTCTGCCGCATATAGATGTTCTGGTTGATAGTGCAGCTTTATCTGCTATGTATTCATTTGCAGATGGGTTTTCAGGTTACAATCAGGTTCTCATGGCCGAGGAAGACAAACATAAGACTGCATTTGTTACTGAGTGGGGTACTTATTGTTACAAGGTTATGCCGTTTGGGCTTAAGAATGCGGGGGCTACCTATCAGCGGATGGCCACTACATTATTCCACCACGACTTGATGCACAAAGAGATTGAGGTGTATGTGGATGACATGATGGTGAAATCAGAGACAAGGGTTGGGCATATTGAAGCACTGGAAAGGTCTTCAGAGAGTTGACAGATACAACCTGCAGCTAAACCCTAAGAAGTGTGTGTTTGGGGTGACATCAGGGAAATTGCTTGGTCATACAGTGGGAATGGCGAATAGAGGTAGACTCCGAAAAGATCAAGGCAATCACAGAAATGCCTGCACCGAAGACAGAAAAAGAAGTCAGAGCAGTCTTGGGGAAAATTCAGTACATCAGTCGGTTCATTGCCAAGTTGACATCGGTATGTGAGCCTATCTTCAAACTGTTGAGAAAATCAGCCAGTGAGATGGAATGAACATGTCAGACAGCCTTCGACAGAATCAGAGAGTACTTGGTAAAGCTACCTGTATTGAAACCTCCGAGACCGGGTAGACCTTTGATACTGTATTTGGCTATAGAATCAGAAGCACTGGGGGCAATGATGGTACAGGCAGATGAGACGGGGTAGAACATGCCGTTTACTATCTGAGTAAGAAGATGCTCCCGTATGAGGCTCGATATCAGGAGGTTGAGAAGATCCGTCTTGCAGTGGTATGGGCTTCCAGAAAGTTGCGACATTACTTCCAGTCATACAAGATCCATGTAGTGGCAAAGGAGAATCCTCTGAAGTATCTTCATTCGGTGCGTTCACTAGTGGGAAAATTGGGCAGATGGTTGGTATTGCTGACAGAGTTTGACATTGAGTATCTCACCTCCAAAGTGATCAAAGGGCGAGCAGTAGCAGAGTTTATGGCAATGCAACCTGTTGAGGGGGATCAGTATAAGTTTGAATTTCCAGATGAAGAGATCCAAGCAATAACAGTTCAGAGATGGAAGATGTACTTTGACGGAGCAGTGAATTACAAGGGAGCCGGAATCGGGATCGTGATAGTAACCCCCGAGGGAGAGACTTTGCCTTTGGCCAAGAGGTTGACATTCAGAGTGACTAATAACATGGCCGAGTATGAGGCATGTGCTTTTGGTTTGACAGCATTGATAGCCTTGAAGGCTGGGAGTGTGGAAGTCTACAGAGATTCTATGCTGGTAGTCCAGCAGATGCGAGGAGAATGAGAATTGAAAGAAGAACGGTTGAAACCTTACCTTTTTCACCTCAGAACGTTGGCACAGGTTATCCCCGAGTGTAAGTTTCAGCACTTGCCGAGAGAAGAGAATCAGATGGCAGATGCATTGGCTACACTTGCAGCGACTTGGGAAAATCCAGAAAAGTTAGTGATGAGACCATTGATACTGACAACAGCAAGCCAACCTGTTTATGAGATGGAAAGAATTCTGGAAGTTGAGGTCGACGACGGTAAACCTTGGTATTATGACATTCAGAGGTATCTGGAACATGGTGAACTCCCGGAAGGGGCAGACAGAAAGACAGAATAGCTATCCAGAAGTTAGCTTCCCAGTATGTGACTTTGAAAGGGGAACTGTACAAGAGACAAGCAAACGGTATTCAGTTGAAGTGTTTGAGAAGGGAAGAAGCCCATCATGTAATGGAAGAAATACACGCCGGGGTATGTGGTCCGCACATGAACGAGTTCAATCTATCCCGCAAGATAGTGAGACAAGTTTTTATTGGTCGACCATGGAAACAGATTGCGCAAAGATGGTGAAGCACTGTCATGAATGTCAAGCACATGGTAATTTGAATCACTTACCGCACACAGAGTTGCACGGGTTGTCAGAGCCGTGGCCTTTCTCAGCATGGGGAATTGATATGATTTGAGAAATTCGACCGAATGCATCAAATGGGTATCGCTTCATAGTAGTGGCAGTAGATTACTTCTCGAAGTGGGTGGAAGCCGAATCATTCCGCAATGTTACAGCAAAGCAGATGGCAAGTTTATAGCTCGGAACCTCATTTTTCGGTATGGTATGCCGCAATTCATGTGACGGACAACGGAGTTCAGTTTCAAGGAGAGACGAAGGCAATGTTACAGAGGTATGTGATAGGCCACCACAAGTCATCACCGTACAGGCCGCAGGCAAATGGGGCAGTTGAGGCAGCCAACAAGACTATAAAGACGATTCTAGCCAAGATGACAGAAAATTACAGAGATTGGGCCGAGAAATTACCGTATGCTTTTGGGGGTACAGAACATCAGTGAGAACAGCAACATGGGCCACACCTTACTCTTTGGTCTATGGAATGGAAGCAGTATTGCCAGTAGAAGTGGAAATACAGTCTATGAGGGTATTAACAGAGGCAGAATTACCGGAATAGGAATGGGCCGCACAAAAGTTTGATCAGTTAACACTTTTGGATGAGAAGAGAACGAAGTCTTTGTATCACATGCAGTTGTATCAGAAGAGACTAGCTCGGGCTTTCAACAAGAAAGTGCGTCCTACCAAGATCAGAAATGGTGATTTGGTACTTAAGCAGTCGAGGCCGTCGACGATAGATCCGAGAGGAAAATTCAGACCAAACTGGGAAGGACCTTACATAGTGCAGAAGGTAATGGGAAATGGAGCAGTGAAGCTATCAGACTTGGAGGGGAACGAGTTCACCGAGCCGATCAACGTAGACAGATTGAAGCAATACTTTGCCTGAGGGAGAGAAAACCGAGCAGTCACCACGGGAATTAGCAGAAGACCTAACCCAACAGAATAAGAAAATCATTCATGCATACACGTAACATTGCATTCTCTTCGTGTTTGTTTTCGTTTTGTGTTTGCAGGTTCGAAGAAAGGAGAAAGCGGTAAAAATGAGCCAAGCAGAGTCAGCGCAATTTCAGTTTTTGGGATGAGTCCCAAGGGGCGAGGCCCATATCAGCTTGAGGGCGAGGCCCCCGTTGTCAGTTGTAGTTCCTGGTCGAGGTGCCCACTACATCATCAGTTCGAGGGCGAGGTCCCTATAGTCAGCGTGTTGGGTCGAGTGCCCCGTTGTCAGTTGTAGTTCCGGGTTGAGGTGCCCAGGGTCGAGGTACCCACTACATCATCAGTTCGAGGGCGAGGTCCCTATAGTCAGCGGTGTTGGGTCGAGGTGCCCAGGGTCGAGGTGCCCCCGTTGTCAGTTGTAGTTCCGGGCCGAGGTGCCCAGGGTCGAGGTCCCACTACATCATCATTCGAGGGCGAGGTCTCCTATAGTCAGCGGTGTTGGGTCGAGGTGCCCAGGGTCGAGGTGCCCCCGTTGCCGGATGCAGTTATTGGGATGCGTCCCAGGATCGAGGTCTACTGCAGCACCAACTCAGCTCGAGGCAGCAGCCGAGCCAGGTAAGTGAAAATGCATTGCATAACTTTGATAGGATTGTTCAAAGCCACACACTGCACAAGTCCCATAAAAGTGGGGGCGACTGTAGGCATTGCATTTTCGCATGTGAAACCCGATGATGAGTCTCAGTTGGAGGCACTACCTTTTTAGCTAAGGATATTGCAGGAAACGGAGGTCGGAAGGGGAAATTCAGAATAAGTACGTCATCAAGTTCATTTCACAAGTTCACTGTCTTCGTTAGTGCTGCGTTCGTTACTTCGTTCGAACGTCAGGCAGATTGCGGACGTTCGTGTAGCGTTCGAATTGGCCTTCGAACGGCGTCGGTGTTTCTGGTTTTGCTGCTAGCCTCGCACACCAGCCCAATTAGCTCCCCAAAGCCCATAAAACACATCCCAATTTAATTAAATTAAACATTAAATATTAAATAAAATATTTAAACCATTTACCAATTAAATAAAACATAAAATATAATCATACCTAATAAAGATAAATCAAATATATTAACTTCCTAACCAAACAAATCACATACTAAGTTAAAAAGATGTCATGCCTAATTAAAATCAATCATAACAAATTAAATATTTTGTATTCCTAATCTAGCCAAGATTTGTCCCCCCTCAATCTTTGACTTTCCTTGCTCAACACCAAATCAAATCCTCATTTTAATGCCAAAATCCCTTCATTGTGAGACAAGGTGAAGCCCTAGCCCTTCTCTATATAAACAACCTCTAACCAAGACATGCACTCCTCTAGCTGATACGCACAACTCACACGAAAGTTACAGCAAGAGAACACTAGACATCACACGCAAATCACAGGAGAAATAACAAACAATTCTCTTCACCCCCACCCTCACATTACCGAAAACAACAAGCCTCAAACACCCTCATATTACCGAAAATAAACAGCCATTCACAACCCCTATAACCATCAAAACATCAGCTACATACACCGAAATTATCCCTAAAACAAACATAAAAAACTGCACTTAAAACCCACAAAGAACACCCAAAACAGTTCGTTGAAACGTCAAAACAGGTGACCTGAATAGTGAGTAGCAAAGCAGAGACCGAACAGCAGCAGAACGGAGACCGAACAGCCGCAGAACGGAGACCGAACGGCAAGTAAAACAGCAAAACAGTGAGCTAGGATGCTAAACCAGTGAACCGGAGAAGTTGAGGAGCTGTACCCTTTCCGACGTCCGTGAAACGCAAGCCCGAAAGTTGGCAAAAAGGTTAGACCTGAGGATACTTTGCACACTCATCTTTTGATTTTTGTTATTTATTTTGATTGTATTTTAATTATTTGTTGAATCTTGTTTGTGTATGATGTGTGTTTTGGGTATTGGATGAATGAAAGAGTGTCGTCTCTTGCGGTATATAGGATGGAAACCCAGACGTAAATTCCGTAGCCGAATCCGAATGGACGGTAGTGCGGTCTGTACTTGGGATACAACTCCACATACCACTTGAATAAACGACACCTTCTTTTGTTCCATGTTGCTTTGATTTATTTATTTATTTTTCGTCACTTGAATTCTGCATGTTGCTTATTTATGTATGATTCAATCGAGCGCATGGGCTTAGTAAGTGGAATGAAATATCCCCTATGGGGAGGGGTTAAAGCCCTTTACCATGATGCTTCGCCCCGCCGGTTGATGTGTGTTCGGTTGAATGCAAAATACGTTCAATCGGGCATACTACGTTTGATATTATTGTTTTTAATTCTTGTATGAATGATTCAATCGAGCGCATGGGCTTAGTAAGTGGAATGAAAGATCCCATATGGGGAGGGGTTAAAGCCCTTTACCACGATGCTTCGCCGCGCCGGTTGATGTGTGTTCGGTTGAATGTAAGATACGTTTGATCAGACATACTGAGCTTGAATTGTTGTCTTTATTCTTTGTGTTACATGCATCAGGTCTGGTTCCGTTCGAACGCGTTCTCGAACGCTACACGAACGCGAACCTTCTGTTTACCGTTCGAACGCGTTTTCAAACGCTACGCGAACGCACACGCACTTCCTTAGTCTCATCATGCATCAGGTCTGGTTCCGTTCGAACGCGTTCTCGAACGCTATACGAACGCGAACCTTCTGTTTACCGTTCGAACGCGTTATCAAACGTCATACGAACGTGAACCTTCTGTTTACCGTTCGAACGCGTTTAAGAACGCTACACGAACGCGAACACCCTGAACTGAGACATATTCATCACATGCCATGTATAATCGTTTCTTAGGTGATTTTTTTTATGAAACCCCATATAGTCATTCTTATCTTTGTGCACATCATAATGAAAAGCATGTTTATTCCATTGGTTGCGTCATATGCCTTAGTCTTGATTTAACCCATTACGATTCATATACCTATGTCATGATGACTTTGGAGTATTATTTCTTGTGGTATATCGGATGGAAACCCAGACATAAATTCCGTAGCCGATTCCGAATGGACGATAGTGCGGTCTGTACTTGGGATACAATTCCACGTATCACTTGGAAAAGTGCTCACATGTATGCTTGTATGGTTAGTATGTATGCTTGTGTTTTTCGTGAACATGATATAAATGAAGTTGTATGTTCGTTGTTACATTGAGGTATTTTCAAGCATACAATCTTAGATGTGAGATATATGTGAATTTAGGTGTAATTTTTATTTTATGCACGTGAATTTAGAAGCATGATACTCTTGGAAACAAGTGCTACTTAAGCCTGATTAAATTGTTACATAAATCCTGTCATTACAAGTGGCATGAGTAAGAGACCATTCCGAACCCAACGGTTTGAGGTCTTCCCTTGTGAGGGGTGAGTGCGGCCTTAAATCTCATTTTCCCGGTTCATACCGGGTGGCGACTCCATTATTCTCCGGTTTAGTCCCCCGTGGCTACTCCGTACTCCCGACCGGGCCGCGAGCCTGGGAAAGCATGCGTCGCCCAGTTCCTGTGTCCCACACACATATGAATAACCCAAGAACAATTCTACGTGCCACAAGAGTGGTCATAACACTCTAGAATAACAACTCATCAACAATTGATCAATAAGAATCATTATTACACTAATATTGTCCAAATCACTTCACACATGCATCACAAGCTTCCAATTCATCATCCACAACCTAAAGCCCTAATTTTTAGAAATTTAAGGAACCCTAGAATATTTCTAAATCATCAAGAAATAATAAATCAAATTTCTAAGATTAGGGTTAAGTAGATTACCTTTTAATCTCTTGGAATCCCAAACTTTTTTCTTGATTTTCCTTCAATTCTGAACTTGAATCATCAAGTCACCATGAAACCCATTTCTTACCAAAAGCTCTCGGCTATATGGTGAATGAACAAGAGAGAGAAAATAGATTTTCCTTTTATGAAGCTTAATGACCGACTTTTGGCATATAAGGGCATTTTTGTCATTTTCAAAATTTAATCAAATTAAATTAAATTAAACTTTATATTAACCAATAAAAATTGGAAAAATAAAGTGTAATTAAAACATGCCATGTTGACCAATAATAATTGGACAAATTCCATGACATTTATGGAAAAAGTTTATTAATTAATAATTCAAATATTTAACAATTAAATATCCAAATAATTAATTAATGTAATTATTATTATATATGTATTTTTATTTACAATAAATAACAAATACATATATTTATGGCATGTGTCAAAATCTCATTTGACGAATAATTAATGTGTATCTAATCATATTATGTATTAAATACAAATACACAATAATTATTATCGGACAAAATCCCATAATGCATGTGTTATCGTTTAACCGATTAAACGATCTGAATTAACTCATTTAATCCGGTAAAGTATTATGAATAATTGATATTATTCATATCAAGTTGCCCAAGTGCTCAACGAGTACACTTCATATTGTGGGACCATCTAAGTTTAGGTTTATCCGTCATGAAATCTAATTTTGTATCCATAATCCACCCACTCATGGATTATGATGACCACAGATAATCTCGCTAAACTATGCAAGTCGAGGTCATTGCATACGTATAATCGCTCTGTCACAGGCTATTCGTATTATGCCTGGGATATAGATAACAACGTCAAATTCGTTCGGTATAATACAGTCGACTTTCAATTTACGATCTCTAAAAAACACTCGGAACTGATTTCCGAAGTTATACCACGGCCATGGATTTACTGGATCGTAAACACGTGCTGGATGCCTATGCCCTGTACACATGACTGACGGATCCTATCTTGACCAGGAACTTTATTTAAGGATATACAACTAATAGTGTGCTTCCCAATGTCAATTACAAACTACGTTGTAACTGCACATTATACTGTAAATCCTATGGTCTTTTTCTAATATACACGTATAACTAAACCAGATTTAGTTTCGATCTAATCATAATCAGATATCTAATCGTAATTAGATCGAATAAGTGTATAAAAGACAAGGGTGCTACCATTAAATTAAGTAATATTATGGAAAATAGAATTGCTCGTATTCATGAATCGGACATAAATACGATCCGGATTGGCACTCCGAGCACCAACCCTAGTAATATTTTGTAGATTCCAAATTCCACGTCAATATGACTCAGATGCTATATTAGTAATGTGTTATAGCTACCGTGCTGTCTATGTATTTTGAGATCAAATCCTAATACTATAAGACAACCGTAGGCACAAAACTAATATCAAAACTTCTAATCTTTAGGGTCACTATGCAACTTCATAAGTCAATACTTCATAAGTTGCAATTGATTCCACTAATTTAGTATAATCAACGGTGACACTCCCACTGCATCTTTTCTGACTTCATATGACATAGACCATCTAATGTCATAATTAGGATCAAAACTAATATGACATAATGGTTGCAGACTAAATTCTCCATGAATAAGAAACTCGTTCTTAATATCTCAAAGATCACAAAAAACATGTTTCTAGAACCATCATATGGTCTACACCATATCAAAATAACTTGTAACAATTACTATTAAATTGATATCTTTAATCGCATATAATATAGTATTCATTACGCCATCATTCTATGATGCATAAGATTGACTAGACATTCCAATCAATCTCTCTTTCGACAAAGGAATCATCCTTTACGAAAAATGAATACTATATATATAAAAGATACGTTAATTGTCAAACAGTTATACTAACTTTCATACAGATAGTCTTACTGTGTCCTTTATTAGATTATATCTAATATGTGACTAATGGGAGTACCTCACAAGTCTCTTAGTTTCATATCATATATCAAACTTTATATCAAATATAACAGAGACTACTCCTACTGCTTCCACGGAGAAAATAAGACTTAAGATATATAATACTAGAAAGAAATTTGTATGCTCCCACTTGCTCTAGTGCAAAATATGTATTCTCTATACTTCGATAAAACCAGACAATCTGACTGATATCAAAATCAGAAAACAATGATTTCCGGAAAGCTTATCTGAGTCTACTATAGGCTCCATAAGTTATTATATCAAACTGTGATCTTAGCAGAATACAAATTCTAGGGCCATTCTAGAATGAACTGTTCAAACAAAGAAATCAAAACAGATCTCTCATTCGAAGAAATCACTCAAGAACGCCACTTTGCATTCTTTAGCTAAAATACATAGTTTAATATCACCATTAACCAACATATCCTTAATTGTTCAATTAGTGCGACTAGATACAAGTTTTTCTCAGAATCTACAATAGACTACTGAGTATAACTTTTTTCACTGTCATACTATAAATGTCAAACCTTTATCAAGCTCACTTTGCTTTTGCTGCGCAAATAATTTGCACATTTTATGAACTATTCATAACGAAAGCCTAATCAAGTTCAAAACTTGATCGTAGTAAGCTATGAACAACTTTAGATCTATGATTCAATGCTAACTTCCGAAATCGATATCAAATATCGCTCCCACTATAAGTTATAGGATAATTTTCTTCAATAAGAAAACAACATAATCATTAAGTATCTTATACTTTGTAAATGATTCTGACATCCTATTGAACTTATACGGAAGATGTCAAAGGGTCTATTCATCTTATTAATTACGTAGTTCCACTTACAGTTTATCATTCTCATATTTGACTTCAATAAGTCAAATCTTTTCTGCAATTGTCAACATCCAATATTAACCACCAAGTAACAAAATAATTTTTCTAGAACCTATTCTAGAATTAGGCAACCATAAGTAAAGTCAGAAAATATATATTCAAGAAATATAAATGCAGTGGATTAGAAGTATAAATCTATAAACAATATAGAATAAAGAAAAACGAAAGCAGCATTTTCCAAAAAATTACACACTGCTTAAGTTATGGATTTTAAACTCAGCAGTGTCTCCCAATACTTTACGTCATACCGTAATCCCCAACGGACAACGGGGAATTCAATAATTAAATCGAATTCCATAGTGAGAGTAGGATCCCATGAATATATTTCGACTCACAGCTTTGGCATGATCTCGCCTACGTATATTCATTAGGTAGACAACTCTTTGTCAATCACTCACCAGTGATTCCTTGTTTTGGTCCTGACCGTTTCTCGTTGTGACAGCTTTGGCACGTTCACAAGGAGGCGTATCAAGGCTACACTTGTCAATGACAAACTCAAGCTACCGATGTAGTCCTGACAGCTTTGGCACGTTCAGGATTTCCACTTTCACTTGAATTTGTCCAGTATCAATATACAACCGGTATGGATAATAATTCTATAACCTACACCCTCACAGCTTTGGCACGATCTCATATGCAGTTATAGAAAGATACCCATAAACCGTACTGACAAGACGGACCAATAACATGTATCCAATACACGTCACTTTACATAATTATTTCTATGCGGGGATTTTCCTCAGGAAGCTATACTCTACATCAAATGCAGAATTTTAATCTAAATCATTTCTAAACATTTCAATTATACCTTAGAAAACATAACACAATTTAACTATTAAATTTCTGTTATATTTTCCGTTAACGTAGAACCGAAAAGTAAAGAAACATATCTAAATTACATGCATGTGCGAACATTAAAATTGGATTAAATATCAAATATCAAGCATGAGTAATGTAAAATATAAAGCATCAGACCCGCTCTGATACCATTTTTGTTGGGGTTTTGGGCGAAGGGGTGCGGCGGAAGCGCGGTTCGGGCAAAATCATAATTTAAAACTTTTTCAAATTACCGAATAAATTATTCAATATCTAATATGAATAATTTATTCATATTTCACATAAACTTATTTATTCAATATCAAATATCAACATAAATAAGGTTGAAACGTCGCGAAACTTTTACGAAAAATATTTTTCCACAAAATGACGCAAAACACGTTTTTGACCAAACCGACCACCCGATACTTATGGGGACTGCCCATGTCAGCCCTAATAGTGTCAGGGCAGTTCATGGGCTGTCAGAATAGTGACAGATTCATTGTTTGGGTAGCCGTCACCGGGTTGACTCAAAAGTCACCCGGTAACGCTGTTTTTGGCCGTTTTCGCTTATTTCAACTCGAAAACACTTTCCGGAATTTGTTCCAACTCCCAAAACACATTCATTACATTCATATGACATCAATTCATCACATAATTTCCAGGATCTGATCCAGAAACTAAAAATTCTAATTTTCATGCTTTAAATCCACACTACAAGAAAAAAACAAATTTAACGACGGAAAGTAGCGACGGAACAGTCCGTTTCAAACTTTAGAAACGGAATAGCGACGAAATTGAAATGGATTAAATCAACAGCTACGTAATTTAACGACGGAATAAAATTCCGTAACTAATCGTGGCGGGAATAAATTTGGGGTAACAATAGCGATGGATAGCGACGGATTTTATAATCCGTCTCTATATATTGAAACAGAAATAAAATTCCGTCGCAATATTTAGCGACGGAATTAAAATTCCATCGCTAAATATATAGAGACGGAAGTAAGTTCCGTCTCTATATAGCGACGAAATATAGTATTCCGTCGCTAAAAATTGCGACGAAATTCATATTCCGTCGCTATAAATTACGACGGAATTAGTATTCCGTCGCTAATATTACGACGGTATATTATATTCCATCGCTAATATTGCGACAGAGTTTTATTTTCGTCTCTATTTTACGACGGAATAAAATTCCGTCGCTAAGTTTTCTTAAATAAACATTTCATTTTCCCCGTCACTCATTTTCCCTCTCACTCAAAATCCCTAAATCTCTCAAAGTCACCACGCCCTCTCTCAATCTCACTCTTCGTCATCAGGCCTCCCTCCAAATCTCAGGTAAACTTGATCCATCTTCTTTTTTTCCCTTTTTTTACTGCAAGGTTGATTCTGCGTCTTTGCTTGTTTACTGCACGATTGATTCTGCTATTGATGGTTGCTTCTTTGTTTACTGCTTGGGTTCTTTTTTATTTTTATGGTGAGTGATGGGCTTTGCTTAGGGTTTATTGGGTTTGAATGTGCCGAGAGATGAGAGAGTGAGGAGTGTTTAGGTTTTAGGTTATTTGTTTTGTGATTTTTTTTTGAAGTGCCGTGAGGATTCAGAAGGGAGAGAAGGGCGTTAGTCGAGAGCTAGTGATTTGGTGCCTTATAATGTGAAAATGAAGGTTCATTTCTTGTGAGAGGTTCGGTAATATGATGGAAGAAGGGGTTGTTCTGGTTTGTTTGTTGAATGTTGGGGCTTATTGAAATGTGATTGTTGTGTTAGTAAAGGTAGCACAAGCACATGTTGTTGTAATGGTTTTGAATGTGCAATTCACAAATTAAGTGTTCGACGAAATATCAAGTACAAATTAAATTAAGAAATTGATCATGTTTTGTGCAAAATATTATGTATTTAGAATACTGAAAAATTCTGATGAGGGTTACTGGATTGAATATACTAAGAAAGGTGGCAAAATAAGTAAGTTGGGCAGCGAGTTCGGTTTAACATACTTTCTGGACAAGTTGTAATCTTTGGTTTATAAAATGATTTATATAAATCCGTTGGCCAATCCGTAAAATTCTACATTAACTAGACATCGTAAGGTTCAACATACTCGAAGATTAGAATTTTTGGATGTAAAATGAAATAGTAATAAAATTTGAAACTTATGAGTCTCGTATATGACCTCACTCAACAAGTTATAAAGATTCAACCATATCTTGATTAGACTGTAAATGAAGTAGTTTCATTACTTATTCAATTGCACTACTTTCATGGAGGGATTATTTTTTGGTTTACATTGCCGAGTGGTTTAGGGAGAGTGAATTGGTGTGCCGAATGTGCCGAGGGTTTATTTGTTCTATTATGTCTATTCTATTGTATGCCAAGAGTTGAGTTTAATTAACTCTGTCATAATTTTTTCCAATAAAGTCACCATTTATATTTTCATCAGTTGCCAGCATCACATACAACCGTAGTGAAAGATAAGATGAGATCAGATCGGCAGTGGATCAATGCTAGGTTAAACGATAAACTCTGTAAATGGCGCTATAAATATAAAGAATGAGGGAAGCCACTCTGCGTTCCAGATAATGTTTGGAACAAATGGCAGGAGTATTGGAGTAGTACAATGTTTAAATTAAAATCTCAGCAAACATCAAAAAATAGAAACACTAAGAATGGTGGAGAAGGATCGGGTGTTTCTAAACACACTGGTGACTCGAGGTCCACCATTCAACATTCTATTGATATGGTTAGATTTTTTAAACATGCGAACATTTTTTATTACTTTTATTATAATAATTTAATAATTTTTTATTTTTTAAATAAGAATCTCAGTTATGACGTGCACCCACAGCTATGAGGTCTTTAAGCATATGCACACAAAGAAGGATGATACTTTTATTGACAAGAGATCAAGCGACATTAATGTAAATTTTTGTTTATAAATTATATATTTTTAATTTGTTCTTTTCAAAATCATTTTTGCTTTCTTATATATATTTATTATTAATGGTAGGCTGCTGTGGAGCAAATGGCAGCGATTGCATCTCAGTTATCAGAGGAGTCTGGTGAGCCAGTTGAGACTCAGCTTGACACCAATCACCTATACTTAGATGTGGTTGGAGTGGATACTAAGAAGCGCCGAGTATACGGTATCGGCTCTCTTGCATCGCTTTCATATCCGGATTCATTACGCAGCTCAGGTAGATCACACTTCAGAACGACTTTTGATGATACATTTGAGCAGCGGGTACAAGAGCGAGTTAGGATTGAAATACAAACTATACAACAACGACTGGATGAAGAGATACAACGCCGAGAGGAAGAGCAACATAAGAGAAATGAAGAAGTGCTTGATCTCAAACAGAAGATGGCAGAAATGGAGCGGTATTTTCAAATGATGAGAAACTTGAGTGTTGGGGTTGGTGCTCAGAGCGCAAATCCGGACCGTATTTATGTCTGATTCATGAATACGAACATCCCTTTATTCCATAATATTACTTATTTATGGTTGCACCTCTTGTTCTTATATACGTATTCGATCTGATTACGATTAGATTGAAACTAAATGTGGTTTAGTGATATGTATATATTAGACAAAGGCCCGATAATATATAATGCAGTACACAGTTACAAAGTTAGTTTGTAATTGATATTGGGAAGTGTCACTGCTATATGAATATTATCAAACATAGTTCCTGGTCAAGATTTGCTAACACGGGTCGGTTAGTAAAATCCGTTGAGACCAGTACATGTCGTATATCGAGACTTGATCCGATGGTTTATCCCAATGAACCATGAGTCTATGGAGACTCGTAAATTATAAATGGAACTACGTAATTAATAAGATGAAACAACCCTTATACATCTTCCGTACAAGTCCAATAAGATAACATAATCATTCACGAGTATTTGATACTTAATGGTTCTGTTGTTTTCTTATTGAAGAAAAATTATCCTATGACTTATAATGGAAGCGATATTTGATATCGATTCTGGAAGTTCACCATTGAACCATAGATCTAAGATTGTTCATAGCTTACTACGATCAAGTTTTGAACTTGATTAAGCTTTCATTATGAATTAGTTCATAGAATGTGCTATTGTTTGCGCAGCGAAAGCATTGTGAGCTTATTAAAGGTTTGACCTTTACAGTATGACAGTGAGAAAAGTTATACTCAGCAATCTATTGTAGATTCTGAGAAAACTTATCTCTAGTCACACTAAACGAACATTAGAGATATATTGTTAATGTTAATATGAAACTGTACATTTTAACTAAAGAATGCAAAGTGGCGTTTTTTATTGACTTATTCAGATAAGAGATCAGTTGTGATTTCTTTGTTTGAAGAGTTCATTCTGGAATGGCCCTAGAGTTTGTGTTCTGTTGAGATCGCAGTTTTTGTGCTAGCTTATAGAGCTTATTGTAGACTCAGATAAGTCTTCCAAAAATATGTGTTCTCTATTTTTGATATCGTCAGATTGTCTGATCTTGTCAAGGTATATAGAATACATATGTGATAAAAGGGTTAGTGGGAGCGTACATATTACTTTCTAGTGTTATATATCTTAACGACATTGTCATTATTATAGTAATAATGAGATGTTTGTGAGGTAAAAGAATTACCTAAATCTTCTTTACTCCGTGATAAAAGTGGGAGTAGTAGTCTCTTTTATATACGATATAAAGTTTTATATAAGATATAAAACCAAGAGACTTGTGAGATAATCCTATTAGTCGTACATTAGATATGATCTAATGAAGGACATAACAATGATATCTGTATGACAGTTAGTATAACTGTTGGACAACTATTGTGTGTCTTATATAAAGTATTTTTTTCGTAAATGATGATTCCTTTTTCGAAAGAGATATTGATTAGAATGTCTAATCAATCTTATGTATCATTTGATGATGACATAATAAATACTTTATAATGTGCGAATGTAGATATTGATTTAATCGTAATTGTTACGAGTTATTTTGACATCCTATAGACCATATGATGGATCTTGAACATGTTCTTTGTGATCTTGAGATATTAAGAACGAGTTTCTAATTCATGGAGAATATAGTCTGCAACCATTAGGGTCATATTAGTTTTGAGACTAATTATGACGTTAGACAGTCTACGTCATAAAGAGTCACAAAAGATGCAGTGAGAGTGTCACAAAGGATTCTACTATTTAGTGGAATCAAATGCAACTTTTGAAGTATTGACTTATGAAGTTGCATAATGACCTTTTAAATTAGAAGTTTTTTAAATTGTTATTGTGCTTGCGGTTGTCTTCATAGTATTTTGGATTTGATCCTTAAATACTTGGACAACTCAGTAGCTATAGCACAATACTGATGTAGCATCAGAGTCATATTAATGTATAATCTAGATTCTACAAAATATGAATGATGCTGACTATGGGAAACGATGGAGTTTGTTTGACAAACTCAATATGTCATAGCGGACTTGTTTTTGTTGCCTACCTCTTAAGTACTGGGTGAGCTTTTGAGGGCCATGTGCATACGATGCACATTGAGATGAGTATATGATACCGTGGATTGGCACTAGAGCAAGTGGGAGAAATTGTTGGGGTTGGTGCTTAGAGCGCAAATCCGGACCGTATTTATGTCTGATTCATGAATACGAACATCCCCTTATTCCATAATATTACTTATTTATGGTTGCACCTCTTGTTCTTATATACGTATTCGATCTGATTACGATTAGATTGAAACTAAATGTGGTTAGTAGTGATATGTATATATTAGACAAAGGCTCGATAATATATAATGCAGTACACAATTACAAAGTTAGTTTATAATTGACATTGGGAAGTGTCACTACTATATGAATATTATCAAACATAGTTCCTGGTCAAGATTTGCTAACACGGGTCGGTTAGTCAAATCCGTTGAGACCAGTATATGTCGTATATCGAGACTTGATCCGATGGTTTATCCCAATGAACCATGAGTCTATGGAGACTCGTATAGACGTGTAGGTGTTTATAGTGGATAAACACTGAACGGCTCACCGAAGATTCTTAATGGATGGTACACCAACGTCAATGAGAATCTTCTCGGGTTGAGTAGCATAGTGGTCCTTAGACTTGAGACACCACTGTGGATGTATGAGACATCCTCCACACTTAGATGGCAGTCACGTCACCGATCTATTTAGATCGGACCTCCGCCTGTTCTTTGGGTGTGGATCGATCCTCAGGATATCCTGTGTGTGTCAAGATAGGATCCGTCAGTTCTGTGTACATAACATATGTAGTCCATATATATTTAGCAGTCTATTAAATCTGTGGCCACAGTATACATCGGAAGTAAGTTCCGAGTGTTATTTAAAGATTGCTAATAGATACGTCGACGAGATAATACCTATAGAGATTTGACGTTTACATCTATATCTCTGGGATTATCTGGATACCTGTGACGGAGGGATTATACGTATGCAATGACCTCAACCTGTATGATTCAGCGAGATTATCTGTGATCGTCGTAATCTACGGGTGGATAGATTATGGACACGAAATTGGATTTCGTGATGGATATACCTGAATCTAGAGAGTCTCAATAATGAAACATACTCGTAGAGCACTAGAGCAACATTTATGAATAATGATGATTATTTATAAATCGTTTATCGTTAAACGAAAAATACATGCGAACGGGCCGAACCGTCATTTCCTAATTAATGTGTATTTGTATTTAATATATGATATTATTGAATACACATTAATAAATGATCAAATAAAGGTATTTGCCATATATCATCAATATATGTATTGGAGATATTTAAAGTAAATATAATAACATATATTTGATATATATTTGTATTTAATTAATTATTTAATTATTTAATTGTTAAATGATTAATGTAATTAAAATATAAATATATCACCAAATGATAAAGTTAGGAAATGATTATAAGTGTAAAAGTTTGACTTTACATTAAAGGAAAAGGTTGTCAAATTGATTTGACTTCTTAAGATATTTGTTCAAAATTGTTTGTGAAAATGAAAAAATTTTTTCCTTTATTCTTTATCAATTTCGGCCATGACACTTTAAAATATAAGAGTTATATTTTTTCTAAGTTACATTTGTTGACTAAATTAAATATCTTTAAAGTTGTTTTAGATATTTAACCAAGTTGAACAAATGAAAGACAAATGAAGATGAAATTAATATTCTTGTAATTTGCCTTACCAATTTCGGCCAAGGGCTTTTGTTTTTCATTTCATTTGCTTTTAACCTAATTCATTTTAACCAAAAACTCCATTAAAGGAAGGCAAAGAATGCTAGAGAGAAAAGAAAGAAAACTCAAGAAAAGCTTGGAAAATAGTAAGTATTTCCAACCTTCCATTAGAGAGTAATTTGTTCCTCTTGTTGTGGGAAACATCTTGTGATGTTCTTGAGTTTTTCTATTATTTATTCTTTGTGTTTTTGATGGATAAATGTTTGGTGAAAGTGTAGAGCATGTATAATGGAGAAAGCTTGTGACTAGTGTAGTTATAAGTGTTCTTTTAGGTTTTGGAAACCATGTTGCTAATCTAGAGTTGTTGACCCACTCTTATATGACCTATATTTGATCTTGAGTTGTTTCATTGTGTTGAGACTTTGATTGGATGGAAGAAAAGATTGAAGTATTGGATTTAACCAATTTGGTCTAATTTGTCCAATTTGATGAAATTGAAAAATTAGGGTTCATGATCAATTCCAAATTTGGGGCTTTTCATATATGTTGTGAATTTGGATGTGTATATGATGCATACAAAGTTTCATGTTCATTGGATTACATCTTGATGTGTTTTGATGCATGAAATGACAAAGTGCACAAAATGGCACCTTGGAGGTGCATTCGGCCAAGGATTAGAAATTTGGGATTTTTGGTGCTTTTGGTGTTTTGATGTTTTGAACATGCTAAGTTCATCTTAGAAATGATTTAGAATCATTCAAAATTGATTAGATCAATTTCGGACTAAAATGGACAAAATACCAATGTAAGGGCAATTCGGTAAATTCACTTAAATATGATTTATTTGAATTTTATTTCATAATTTGATTATTGGATAATTAAATAAATATGTTTATTTAATTAATCCGAGAAAAAGTTTTGAAATCGGAAAATTCGATTTTCCACCGCTTCCGCTGCGTTACCGGATTCTGCCCCTAAAAATCCCTACAAATGAGAAACTTGAGTTCACAGCCTTCCTCTTCAGGACCACCTGATCCTCCGACTGATTGTGAGCAGAGAGATAAGGAGAATTAAGTTATATGTATTTATTTTATGTTGTACTTTTTTACACATAACTTTTATGTAATAAATTTTTATTTTAATATTTGTTGTGTTTATTTTATAATTTAAGTAATTATAATATATTTATTTTATAATTTTACTCATATTAATATTGTTTAAAATAAATTTAATTTCTTTAGGAATTAAAAAAATACAATTTTATTAAAAAAAATAAAATCATTTGCTACTAATCAACGACAAAAATTTTCGTCGCTATTAATTGCTACAAAATTAAGTTCGTCGCTAAATAGAGACGGACTTGTCCGTCGCTAATTTGCGACGGGTATTCCCGTCGCTATATTGTGACGGAAAAGTCCATCCCTATTTAGCGACAAATTTATCCTTCGCTAAACAGCGACGGAATAGTCCGTCGCAAAATATCGACAGACTTTAATTCTGTAGCAATTTATAGCAACAGAAATAAAATTTCCATCGCTATATACTTTGCGACAATAAAACAGAGACGGAAAAATTCCGTCTCTGTTCCTTCGCTAAATTTGAATAGCGACGAATAGAGACATAATTTTTCCGTCTCTAATTCGCATTTTTCTTGTAGTGCCAAATTTTCAAGATTAATCTAATTAATCATAACACCAACCAAAGTCACCACATATGAACAACCCAATAATAATTCTAGGTGCCGCAAGAGTGGTCATAACACTCTAGAATAGCAACTCATCAACAATTGATCAATTAGAATAATTATTACACTAATATTGTCCAAATCACTTCACACATGCATCACAAGCTTCCAATTCATCATCCACAACCTAAAGCCCTAATTTTCAGAATTTGAAGGAACCCTAGAACATTTATATATCATCAAGAAATAAGAAATCAAATTTCTAAGCTTAGGGTTAAGTAGATTACCTTTTAATCTCTTGAAATCCCAAACTTTTTTTCTTGATTTTCCTTCAATTCTCAACTTGAATCATCAAGTCACCATGAAACCCATTTCTTACCAAAATCTCTCGGCTATATGGTGAATGAAAAAGAAAGATAAAATAAAATTTCCTTTTTATGAAGCTTAATGACCGACTTTTGGCATATAAGGGCATTTTTGTCATTTTCAAAATTTAATCAAATTAAACTTTATATTAATCAATCAAAATTGGACAAATAAAATTTAATTAAAACATGCCATGTTGACCAATAATAATTAAACAAATTCCATATCATTTATGGAAAAAATTTATTAATTAATAATTCAAATATTTAACAATTAAATATCCAAATAATTAATTAATGTAATTATTATTATATATGTATTTTTATTTACAATAAATGTCAAATACATATATTTATGACATGTGCCAAAATCTCATTTGACGAATAATTAATGTGTATCTAATCATATTATGTATTAAATACAAATACACAATAATTATTATCGGACAAAATCCCATAATGCATGTGTTATCGTTTAACCGATTAAACGATCTAAATTAACTCATTTAATCTGGTAAAGTATTATAAATAATCTGTATTATTCATATCGAGTACACTTCATATTGTGGGACTCTCTAAGTTTAGGTTTATCCGTCACGAAATCCAATTTCGTGTCCATAATCCACCCACTCATGGATTATGACGACCACATATAATCTCGTTAAACTACGCAAGTCGAGGTAATTGCATACGTAAAATGCATTCGTCATAGGCTATACGTATTATACATGAGATATAGATAACAACGTCAAATCTGTTCGGTATAATACAATCGACTTTCAATTTACGATCTCTAAAAAACACTCGGAACTAATTTCTGAAGTTATACCATGGCCATGGATTTACTGGATCGTAAACACGTGATGGATGCCTATGCCCTGTACACAGGACTGACAGATCCTATCTTGATACGCACTGGATATCATGAGCATCAGTCCACACTCAACGAACAGACGGAGGTCTGATATAAATAGATCGGTGACGTGACTGTCATCAAAGTGTGGAGTATAACTCATATATCCCACTTTGGTATCTCGAGTCAAATGACCATTATGCTCGCTCAACTCGAGAAGGTTCATATTGACGTTGGTGTACCATCTATTAGGAAACCTTCAGTGAGTCGTTCAGTGTCTTATCAAATAAACACCTACATGTCTATACGAGTCTCCCGAGACTCATGGTTCATTGGGATAAACCATCGGATCAAGTCACGATATACGACATGTACTGGTCTCAGCGGATTTTACTAACTGACCCGTGTTAGTAAATCTTGACCAGGAATTTTATTTAAGGATATACAACTAATAGTGCACTTCCTAATGTCAATTACAAACTACGTTGTAACTGCGCATTATATTGTAAATCTTAGGGTCTTTGTCTAATATACATGTATCACTAAACCAGATTTAGTTTCGATCTAATCATAATCAGATATCTAATCGTAATTAGATCGAATAAATGTATAAAAAGACAAGGGTGCTACCATTAAATTAAGTAATATTATGGAAAATAGAATTGCTCGTATTCATGAATCGGACATAAATACGATCCGGATTGGCACTCCGAGCACCAACCCTAACAACAACTACTTAAAGAGCAATAAATTGGGAGCAAACTTGTGCATGAACAAACGATCATCTATCATCAATCATCAAGTACAATCAACACACTATATGTATATAAAAAAACTAAAATATATACCCATCATCAAAGTTCACAAATACAATCATGGGTTAATAACAAAAATCAATTACCATTTTCCAAAAAAATGAATGAATATATAAATAAATAGCAAAGAGACTACTGAAATTGTCATGAAAAGTTGAAACTTGAGAGAGAGAGACTTACGAAATTTGACTCAAACTCCACTGCCAGCAACATGACCCAGTGATTGTGATTCAGATTGTAATTTACGATATTCTTCAAAGAAAAAACAAAAAAAAAAAACTTATTATAAACTAGATAAAGTGGTAACATTTCTTAAATACCCACAAAGCTTCTAAAAAATGGCAATATATACATGCAAAGTTGCAAACCATCAAAATTCAACCTTGAATGGCTTCCTAACTCGAAGACGAAGACGAAGAGTGAGGAGTGAACTGATTCACTCGAAGACTGCCGGAGATAAGACTGATTCAACTCGAAGACTGATTCACGGTGGACGATGGTGGTTACTGGTTTGGTTTGAAGATTCGGCAATGGACGAAGACAAAGAATGGTTACTGTCGAGTACTGGTTTGGTTTGTCGGAGATGAGATGAATATTGAGACCTAATTAAGTTAGGTTTCACGCTCAAAAACGACGTCCTCCAAAACGACGCCGTTTTGGAACTTCCAAAACGACGCCGTTTTGTAACTGCTTAAGCCAAAAAAAAACGGATCGAATCGGATAAAAATCGATCCGATCCGAAATCCAACGAATTGACTCGTCGCGATTCGATCGGATTCGACAGCCTGATTCGATCCGATCCGATGTCCACTCCTAACAATAACTAGTAAAAGAAATTAATAAAACGAATCATAAACAAATAAAACGAATCAATGAACTTAAATTCATATTCAATTCATTTATTGACCCATTTATTAAACGAAATTATTTTTTCAAACCCGTATTTGTTTTAAAACGAATCAAACCGAACGAATAAACGAATCATAATCCAATTTGCCACCCCTATAATCTCGAGTGCTTTACTTTTTGCCTTTTGTTTTAACTTTTACTATTACCTTTATAAAAAAAAATAGTAATAACTTTAACTTAATCTTGTACTACTAATAATTTAATTATATATATATATATATACACACACGTTTTCTTCATCCCGTCCCGTTTTTAAAACGAGACATAATAGAGAGGAGTTAGATGATTAATTATGAAAATAATTTATTTTATTTAAAAAAAATAAAAGGTCTTGATTATATAAATTATGCCAATTAAGTTGGGTTCGGTTACAAATTTCATTTTCGGGCTACAACATGGGTCGTTGGTACAAGTGGCTCTCGTTATGTCAAAACTACTAGAGCCATTGGTCTATAATATTATATCATTTAGCCATTCTTCATATTTGTATTTTTTTTTTTGGGTTTTTTATTTATGAATGTAAAAGTAAAATTAAAATATGGAAAATAAAGAAATATGGACAATTTTTTTTTGTTGGAAATATTGAAAATTTCGCCGCCAAATCTCCCGACAAGGGTTAAACAGAGCAGGTAAAACTCCTAAATACGAACTCAAGACTTGACAATCAAATTATAAATTATTTGTCATTAAACCACACTCCTTAAGAGCGAAACGTTAAATTGATAACCCTTTATTTATAAATTGAAAAATAATTACCCCTATTTTGAGTCCCTAAACGTTACCCAAGATTGTCCAAACAATAAAAAAAAAAAACAAAAAAACAACTTTAATGGCTGCCTAAACACAATTTCCGTTAGGGGTGTGCATCGGTCGGTTCGGTCGGTTAATCCTTGATTTTTTAACCGAACCAAAATTTTTCGGTTAAGTAAATGTGTAACCGATTTAACCATATTATGACACATAACCATTAATCAATTTAACCATTATATTTCGGTCGGTTTTGGTTTATTCGGTTATTAACCAGTCCAACAAGGTAAATTCATCAACTCAACATTCAACAAAGCAATTTAACACAAATATAAATTCATATTCATCAAATTTAATATTTAACCTAATATTATGAAATTTTGGGTTTCTTAATAACCAATAATTTAATAATTTTTGGTTTTAACAATTTATCTAACAATCGGTCTATGAAATTTTGTTATTTACTTATTTAGAGTTTAGAAGCATGTATATATTTCGGTTAATCGGTCGGTTCAGTTATACGAATCTCATAACCGTAACCGAACCTAATAACCAAAAAAGTTAAAAATTTTAACCGTAAAAATCGATTTAATCACAATAACCGAACTGTTATAAAAAATGGGTTGGAACAGTTCGGTTAATCGGTTAAATTCGATTAATGCATACCCCTCATTTTCGTACCCATACTCAAAGACTAAATGATGATATCCTTCTTATGGCATAGAGAGCCTATTGTAGTGTTTTATGCCCAATCATAACACTACAAGAAAATGAATTTTTAGCATCGAAATTTAATAACTTTTAGTGTCGCAATTTTATTCGACGCCAATAATAAATTTCGACGAAAATCATACGCGACGCCAAATGTTCAACTTTTATCGTCGAAAAGTATTTTGACGCTAAAAATAAGCCTTATAGCGTCGAAACATGTATTCGACGTTGAAAATTTGACATTTAGCGTCAACGAAGTAGCATCGCTAAAGGTCTATGAAGATACCACCGATAATCCTTTTATCTTTAGCGTCTAACTTTCATATCGACGTTGAAAATCCCGATATTTAACATTGAATTGTTTATTCGACGCTAAAAATCGGTCATTTAGAGTCGAAATTTGGACTTCGACGCTAAAAATTGATTAAAATGCAGAATGCCACCAACCCTTCTCCCCCTCTGCTTTTTCTCTTATCCTCTTCAATCTCATCCTCTGCAATCTGAGAGTCTCTCCTCTGCAACCTCATATCTCTCCTACAAATTTTAAATAAAATTGTAATTAATTTTCTATAAGGTAAATCTTCTTTCATATTTCTTTATTATTTTTCTTGATATTTGCAAAGAATAATTATATATCTGACTTAAATATTTCATATTTCACTAAGCATGACAGAAACAGGCCGAAGAGGCGCATCATGAGTGCGGGCATTCCTCTCCCTCCATAAATGGAAAACTGAAGCGGTAAAAGACAGCCGAACAAGAAGATGGCGTAAAGAGGCGTCAGAAAATTGACACATCCACTCAACAATCTGAAGCCAATCTCGACAACTCCAATCTAACCCACACATAGCCAGCATAGTCGACCAGAAAATGGCTTCACCTATCCTGACACTTGCCCGATGACATTTTCTGTTGATCTCTTTTGCTTGTAGCCTTTCGGCTTTTCTTATAGGAGGGCATGTCCTCTCTAGTAGTCCGGGATATGCCCATTTGCTCTTGTATAGTTTTCTTTTGGTTATACACTTACTTTATCCAAAAAAAAATATATGCAGCTTAAAAAATTAATTAACGAAGTATAATGTTAATGAGTGTAATATGATGTTTAATAATTATATTATTATATTTAGGTATTTGGCTGAAATGGATAGAAATTGGATGAGCTCGCTGGATAGATTGAGTGTTGAATATCGTAATGGAGTGTATGAGTTCATGGAAGTTGCAAAGCAACACATTGATGCAGAAGGTCGTGTTCGGTGTCCATGTACAAATTGTTTGAATATGAAAAGGAAATGGTTAGATGAAGTTCATAATCATTTATACATGCCAGGAATATCACCAACTTAGTGTATGATGTGATTGATGAATAATTTTTATTATTATAGTGAATGGTTGTTGTTTTGAATTATTATTAAAATATGGTTGAATGATTGTTGTTGTTATTAATAGTATAATTATCATATTACTGTTATTATTATTAATGTTAGCAATTTAGCATCGAAAAGAGAATATTCGACACTAAAGGTCTTAACTTTAGCGTCGAAATAATAATCGACACTACATATTAGACATATAGATATTTAGCGTCGAGTATTATTTCGACGCTAAATTTAAGACCTTTAGCGTCGAATATTCTATTTTCGACCTTTAATATTCAACGCTAAAGGTCTTAAATTTAGCGTCCAAATAATACTCGACGCTAAATATTATACATGTAGACATTTAGCGTCGAATACTCTTATCGACGCTAAATGTTAGACATTTAGCGTCGATTTGAGACAATTCGACGCTAAATGAAAAAATTAAATTTCCCCCAAAAATAACCATGATTTTTTAGTTAGCCGCCAACGTTTTAGCGTAAAATTATTCGACGCTAAAAGTAAATTATTTCGACGCTAAATAACCCTTAAATTCCTAAAACCAGTTTACCCTTCTTGCTCGGCTCTCTACTGTTAGCACGCAGCAAATTAACATTTCTCTCACCAATCTCCAGACGACGCTTGCTTTAAAGGTAAGTTTTCAAATCAAACACTTTATAATGTTATTGATGCAACATTTTAAGCTTTATGTGTATATTTTTCGTATTTTGATTAATGAGTTGGGAAAATTTATTAGGTGCATTGGAGGTGTTCGATGAAATGTTTGAGAGGAATTTAAGCTTAAGGGGGAAGGAAAAGCAATTGATGTTCTTGTTCTTGAACAAGAACAATAGCAATTGCTGCTGTTCTTCAACAAGATTTGATAGAAAGTAAAAATTCTTCAATTCATCATGAATTCACATGTTCCTGAGAATAATGTCAAAACCAGTGCTACAAGCAATTGTTGTCATGCTTATGAGAACTTTACCTAGTGAACTTGACTATAAGAGCTTAACCTTTCTCAAAGATCAGGTTATCCATGATATCAAATTTTACGGAGAGATTTCTATAGAAGTGGCAACCCATTAGGCCTTATTTGAACCATTGTATCTTTCTGAAATCAATGAACTTTCGTTCTTGCCATAACATGGCCTAATATTATACACATGAGCCAACATCTATTACAAATAGTTTGTCACTACTTTCATACTTGCTCGAGCTACACATGACGTGACAATATTGCTTGGTGAAACATCATGCTTCATGAGTAGCAATAACTGATACTTGTCATATAATTACCGTACCCCGCTCTAACTTCCTTGATATCTGCCCGTGAATATGTATCCATATTCTATAGGAGGGTCGTGTTACTACATTGTTGTTACTGTTTGGTTAATCTGGAAAGGTCAGGAATTTGAAGAATTTTTTTGGTTACATGGCATGATGGAGCATACTAGAAACCACTATGTGGCATGTTCATGTAGTATCATGGGCACCTGCTTTGTACTTGTGATTGCTTTGGCATCCTAGCTACTGAAATTCAAAGTGAGATACATTAACATTTGTTTTGAGGCTTAGTGCGCAGACACTTAAATTCTTTATAAAGTTATCTAAATAAGATAATTGTAATGTAATTTGTTGATTTCATTTACTCATATGTTTGCATATTCACTAATTAAGCATGGCCATAACATATCTTTAATTTACGATTAAATTATATACGATTTACATCAAGATTTGGATTTATATTTTTTTTTTAGTTTGTGATTTCCACTTAAGTATTCAGTTCATGTTTTAAAACTTGTTTCTTAATTCATGTTCCGAATAATATATTGTGATGGAAACCTGAACTTTGTGTGTTTTTGCAGATGACACCGGGCAATCGCAGACGGGCTAATGCGACTCCATCTACATCAGCAAGGACAGCTGGCCCTGATGGAGTCTCTGCTAGCACATGTGAGTCGAGTACAGCGAAGGGTCGAGGACGCACCCGTGGCATGGGGTTGGCTAAGCACGTTAAGGATCACGGCCGTATCCGGATTGAGATATCATATGATGGACAAAGCCAAGTCGGACAACATAATTCAACGTTTACTGCAGCCATAAGTGCTACAGCTCGTTTGAAGCTCCCCAAAATTACGTTTCTTGGAGAAAGATACCGTGGGAGACGAAAATCAACCAACTCTTCTCTTCGCTACTTGTGAGTTTCCTTACGGTATTAAGTTTTCGATATTGTTTGTTAGTTAAAATTTTTATTTGATACTTATTTTTACTCAGTTGTTATTCGTGTAGGAGTGGTTGGATTTCGATATGACCAAAGTGAATGTCCAACAGTATATGACTACCACATGGGGAAAAGTTATAAGGATTATAGGACAAAAGTCCTGAAACCAATATTCGACGAACATGGACCTTCGGATGCTCCACAACATAAACCTGATTTTATATATGAGCAAGACTAGACATTCTTATGTGAGCTTTGGTCTAGCAAGAAACACGAGGTAAATTTTAAAATAAACGGAAATTTTAATTCTCTTTGTTTTCGGTACTTACAGTGTTGTTAAATGCAGGATAAATGTCATGCAAATGCGAAAAATCGAAGTCACTTGCGTTTTAACCACCGTAGAGGTTCGAAGCCATTTATCCAACATCGTGCCGAACATTGTGAGGTAAATATATCCTAACGTAAAATTTAACAGTTCATTATTTTTACTAATGTGGAATAATACTAAATGTATTTTCTGTTTTTAACATAGTAGCACAGGTGAGGTGCACTCATTTCCAGATTTTTTCCGAGTAACGCATTACAATGAGAAAAACAAATGGATAAATGAAGAAGCTGAACGCTACTATGTAAGTTTAAGTTTTTAAAAGAAAATAATTATTATTATATATGTTAATTTTTTTTTTCAAATTCTAACATTAACTTATTTTTTTAAACATAACAAAATGATGAAACTCCAACATCAAACTCAGGAGACAGGGTTCGACCCGATACCAGATGAGCAGTTGTCGCAATTGGTTTTCAAAATCAGACAGCTTACAATGTTGACCTTGACACTCGTAAGAAGCTGGCGTCATCTGCACGCAATACTGTTTATTCGGACAATGCCTCCTCTCTTCGAGACCAGTTAGTCACCACACAAGACGAGCTGAAGAAGACTAAGAATGAGCTACAACAGATCAATGTGGACCACGATAAGAAGTTGAAGCAGTTCGAACAACAGATGCAGGCTTTCCGGTAGATGTTGGAGGCCTCACTCAGTCAGGGTGCATTGGACTCGAGCGCCCCCATCACAGTAGCAATAAATTTTATATCCATTTGTATAAACATTTTGAACAACTAGTTTTAATATAATATGTATTTTAAAAAAAAAAATCATTATAATAATAAAAAATTATTATAATATTTGTAATTGTGTTATTAATCAGAATTTTTTTTCAAATAATTAAAATATTAAATTAATTATTTTAGACCAAAAAGTAGTAAATTAATATTTTTTAAAAAAAACAATTTGTTAACTATTTTTGTCGAACTAGTCGACACTAAATGTGTTTTTGGCGTCGACTATATTCGACGCTAATAGTTAAAAAATCGCCGTTGTAAATACACATATTATTTTCTTAATATACTTAAGTGTCGTTTCGTTTCGACGCTAAAAGTCTATTTTTTAGCGTCGAAGTATTTCGTCGCAATACCCGACCTATAGCGTCAGAAACTTTTATTTAGCGTCGAAATAAATTGGACGCAAAATGAGAGTTTTTAGCGTCGAATCTCTTAGTTTCGACGCTAAATATTGTTCTCGTCCATGTTTGGGTGTCCAATTTTTGCGTTTAATTAATTCGACGCTAAGTTACATTTGCGTCGAAAGTTTGGCTTTTGGCGTCGATTAGTTTCGACGCTAAGGGGCATAATTTTTGTAGTGTAATCCTAATCTAAAAAACTTAAATAAATACTAATCTAACTCAAATATTAAAGTTATTAATCTCTTTACAGGTTCATCCTGTAAATGGATTATAACTCATAAAAATTCGAACTAGAAGGATTTTAGAAAATTTAGACGAAATTAAAAGATTTAGAGTGCTCGAATCCAGGTTACCGGATATGAATATCCTACTATCCCAAATATTCTATGTTTACTTGGCTTATTTTTGGGATCTGAATTCAGTTAGCCGAATTTGTTGTATTTTTATGGTGACTTTTTAACATTCAAAACATTTCTCATCTTTTGACAAACATTTTCTAATTTTAGGGAATATTTATTAACACTAAATCTAAACTAGACAAAATACAAACAAAATTTTGCCATTTATTTTTTCAAAGATGAGTTAATTTGGTGGATTTCAAAAGCTTTGAAAATGACACTTTAACACCCACAACATAAATCTCCATCCAAGTTGTCTGCCAATTACTAATCCACTAGGGTTTCATTGTAAATGGTTAAATTCATAATCTAATGATGCTCAAAATCTTCAACCAACCTTGATTTAGACCTCTTAATCATTTTTTTGAAAATCAAGTTTAGGTAAGATATTTATAGTAATAGTAATAGTTTTTTTTTTTTTTTTTAGGTTTAATTTTAATGAGATTTTTTTTTCTTCTTGAAATCACATATGAAAATCAAAGATAGAAATACAACTATTAACATCCTCCATTAGGAGTAAGGACATGATAACTATAGCATTACATTAGATTAGTTGTATTAAATTTTGAGAAAAAGGACAGTTAGATCTTTATATTTGACAAAATGAATGATCATATTGATCCCTTTTGAGACACATAAATCTAAGGATGGCAATGGGTCCGGCCGGGTCCGGGCTTTGATAAGTCCGACCAGTAAAATATTAGCCCGAACCCGGGAAAAGCCCGACCCGAGCGTCTGTTGGGCCGGGCACTCGAGCCCGGGCTCAAGCCGGGCTTTATCCGGCTCAATTTTTAATAATAAAAATTTATATATATATATATATATATATATATTTTTAAAGCCCGAGCTTATATTATTGGTCTCGGCCTTGGATTTTTTGACCTCGGGTCGGGCCAAAATCAGGGCGGACGGGCTGGACCGGACCGGAATTTTCTGCCATCCATACATAAATCTTTTTTTTATATACAATATTTGGGGTCTAAAAATATGTCAGTATGACAATTTATGAAAACACGAGTATCTTTATGTACATATATCAAACCTTGAAAGTCTAGATGTAATTTTTTTTCTTTAATTTTTAATCAAATTAGAATGATCACAAGTTATTTTTGTAAAATAATATTAAATTTATTTGAGATGACTAAAAAATTATATGCTATTGAGTCCCAAATATGTGAAATCAGATCGGCCGGTCGGATTGGTTGAACTGGGATCCAGTCCAAAGTTTGGTTCGGGTGATTCTAAAAAATCGATTAATGATTGAACTAGTCAAAAATCCGTTGAACCAGCCGGTTCAACTGCTGAACCAGCCGGTTCAACTGCTGAATCACTTACCTGGTCTAAGTTTTGCGGTTTTTTGGACCTTTTTTTATAAATTTTTTATTAGTAATTTAGGTTTTTTATATAATTTTTTAAAAAATAGTTAATTAATGACCACAAATCGACCCACGGTTAAACGTCGATTCAACCTCTGATCATTGGCAATCTCGTTATCCCGGATCGATTGACCGATACGGATTTTAAAACATATTGAGCAATACTAAAATCAACTTGAAATAAATATAGAGAGATTGGGAGAGAGGGGGAGTTATTGAAGTTTCCAATGGTCAAAAGCACAAGTCAGCTACAATGCTTCAAAAGTGGGTGAAATGTTTTTTTATTGGTCATGGCACACCAAGAAGGACTTGAAAAAAAAAATGCTATTTTAGACATGTGACAATTAAAGATAGTTTTTAAATTTTAGTTTTTTTAAAAAAAAAAAAAAAAATTATAAGTAAAAATTTAGTTGGAACAATTAAAAAATTTAAGGAAAAAAACTTAATGTATAATATTTAATTTTAGTACATAAATCTAAAAATAAATCTTTTTGAGGACTACGTTGTAAATTTTCTCATTTTAAAATAAGAGTAGTGATATATGTACTCAACGACAACGAGAATAAAAAAATAGTTTTAAGTCAATGTGATAATCAAAGTTAAATTATTTAATTAAATTAAAATTTTAATTTAAATAATAATTTTATTGTAATTCTATAATGAATGAGTACTCTTTTAATACGTATATAATTTTTTTTAAATGATAAAACAGTACTATTACACGATTATTCAGCCAATAAAATTTTGTCTATTTTACTGTACGTGGGTGATCTTATTAATCACCATATGACAAAAAAGAAAAATAATGAAAAATCTGTATAATTTAACTAAACACTAAATCTAAATTAAAATCCTTAAATATTTTTAATTATAATATTATATTACAACAATAATTTCAAAATATAAATTAATATTGGGTTCCGAAAATATCAGTACATATGATATAAGTTGCCACAAAATGAAAGAAAGGTGCATTATTTATTTCATTTAAAAGTAATATAGACTGTGATTTGTGAATAATTAATTTCCCACCGTCACGCTAATAAAAAATTAAATTCATCAGTTTAGACTTTAGAGAATTCAATCCAATTTTATTAAATAAGATTTTTTTACAGTTTACTTTTTGAAAAAAGAAAAAGAAAAGTGATTTATTTGAGAATAATTTATAAAAAGTATTTTTATTTAGTCTAAAATATTTTTAAAATTGTTTGGTAATTCGAGTAGCTTTCAGCCACACACACAAAGCCATACCTACCACACCCCATCTTACATCACCTTTTTGCTCACCAAACCCTCACCACCTTCATATTCATTTTATTTTTTCAAAGAAAAATTATCAATCTTAATTATTACATACTAATCATCATTTAAGTGTTAATTTATTCATCAAATACTTGTTATCTATTTTAGTAATTCTAAATACTCTCTATTTTTTACTTTTACTAATGACTGAGTAAAATTTAAATGGTATTTTTTTATAATAATAAAATATTCGAGGAAAATCTAATTATGAGTAGTTTTTGCATCTGTTGAATTAAAAAAATATATATTATATGATGTTTTAGGAAAAAAAAAACATAGACACTATTGGTTTCTAAAATGGTAACAACATATATATGGTATCACCAACAGATCATGTACAGTTATATTAAATATAACTATAATTTATTTAATTATAGTTTTATTATTATTTTTTTAATTATAAAACTCGCATGATAATATATTATTCGGTGGCTGCTTAGGTGACATGATATTATATTTGCATAGTAGAATTTTCTCCATATGAAAATGCAGTAGGGTCATCACACTCAAAGGACATAATTATTCAAAAAAATGTGTGACCATTTTTGAAACTAATAAAATCTATGTGCAAATTTAAGCAAATATTAGGAGTTTTTATTTTTTTCCCCTTTGTTGTAATAATTTCCTTTCCCTTCTTAATTATTATTTAATGATAATTCTTCCTTACTCATATAAGCGGAGTTCAAACCCTATAATTATTTTTCGCTCAGAATTTTTTGCCAACTAAGCAGATGATAAGTTTATAATTAAGTTCATTTATGGCAAAATCAAATTATTTATGCTTAAAGAGGTGTCTAGACGATTACTATTTAAGAAAAAAAAGGGAATTAATGCACTAAAATATTTGGGAGTTAATTAATAAGATACTACAAATGTGGGTTGAAAAATAATTTTGATTATTTACCTTTTTATTAGATTAAAATATTTCCAAAAATTTCACACATATTTAGAGTAAAATAAATTGTGACAACACCATTTGTAAAAGAAAATGCTCAACTACATGGTTTCAACTTTGGTTGTTGGGTGTGTAAAGCAATGGGAAACAAAAACTAAGTCTTTGAAATTAAGATTGAACTTGTTGACAATTTAGCTTGAGATTAAATTTTGAATTTGTCTCTCTCACTTGGTTGGTGAGCAAGCCCTAATGAATTTATTATTAATTACATCATGAGTTATATTCATATTTCGCCCTTAAAGTAATCTCCAATTGCACATTATGTTAAACTAATAAGGGGTAAAAAAAAAAATCAAATAAATTGATTATAATGATATCTGGAAATGATAATCAATCGGAACAAAATTTTTAAATTTCGACCTAATTCAATTATAGATTCGAAATAAAAACTAGAGATAAAGACAATGAAATTACTACAAACCAAAACAAAGAATCATTTTGAACCTCAAATCAAACTCTCAAAATCATGAAGTCTCATGTGACTTAAACCCACTTAAACCTAATTAATATGAAATTGGCTCTTGGCAAAGTTTGGTACCAACATATGAAACAATAATTGCTACGATAATGCAAATGCCACGTTTTCTCATTAGAAGCACAAGTAGCCTTACCTAATTATTATGTTTTCGACAAGAAATTTGCATTCATAAGAGAGAAGTAGTTGAAATGAATTCGGATTCATGTTAATTTGAGTTCTGATAATTATTAAATAAAAATTTATATATATAATTAAATCTTATCAATTTATTGATATTAATGTATATATGACATAAATATATATATATAATTTAGTATAATTTAGTTCAGAACTCGATCCAAATTCTGCTGTGATTACTAGCTCATGTATTTTCTTACATGTTTCGATTAAACTTCATCAAGCTTAAAAATAAAACACGATAGAAGTTTATAAAAAGAACACAGTTTAACACTCGATCCAAATCCAATTATAATATCTAATTCCATGTATATCCAATGGGCAAAAATGGAAAATACTTACCAAACAAGAAATTTCCATAGTTGAATTCAAAATAAGTCACTAACAAAAGAAAGGGAAAAATTTAAATTAATTTTGCTTTTTTATTTTTCTCTGTGCAAATAATAAACATTTAATTTTGTTTTTTTATTTTACTTTGAGGGGGATTGGCTACTATATGCTATATGCTATTTGCTAATCTCCCCCAGATGGACACCATGGGGTCATGTCCATAGGATAACTCCCCAATACCCTCAAAAACGAAGTGAATTCCTGAACCTCAGCCAATGCATTTTGTGCCCTTGTCTCAGCCATTGATGCTTCAAAATCAACGTAAAACATGTACTCAAAGTGCTTTGCGGTCCCCACATTCGCATCATCAACTAATCTGATCGGACGGTTCCTGTGCGGCCTTGATTCAATTTTCGTCAAACTTATGTTCCTGAACGCAAACGCCGACAGCACTTTGAACAACACGCTGGTCCCCTTATCGTGAGCGAACACGATGCTCGTCTTGAAAGGCCGATCCGTACGGGGAATTATCGGATCACGCGCCAACATCACGAACCGCGTGACGTTACTCGAATCGTCCTGTATCCCATCCGCAAGGATTTGCAACCCGTATAACTCGGCGGCGCGTGCAGATGCGATCGCGGCTGTGTCGCGGAGGTTGTTAGCCGCAATGTACTCCGCGGCTCCGGCTGTATCGTCGACGGCCTCACGCGCGACGTTGAGTCCTAGCTTTGTTAGTGTGTGCTCGCACTGAGCGAGCGCTTGTGGATGCGAAATGACGCGCGTGAGGTACTCTTTGCGGACGCCAGGTAAGGCTAAGAGACAGTGGTGGACAGGAAGCTGAACTTCTCCGACGATATGTAGACGGTGGCGGAGGAGGAGGTCGTAGTTCCGGTGGATAGATCCGCCTAGAGAGTTTTCAACAGGCAAAACAGCGCGGTCGGAGATCCAGAGCTCAACAGCCTGGAATGCGACTTCGAACTGGTCGCAAGGAATCGCCTCGCAGTTCGGATAGGCTTTACCGGCGGCGGCTTCGGAGTAAGCGCCGGGGACGCCTTGGTAGGCGACACGAAGCTGAGAGCCGTGCATCGGAGCCGGAGAGAGGTCGGTGATAGTCAGCGGCTTCTGCGGCGGAAGCTGAGGCTTGTCGCTGCTGCTGCTTTTCTCGATAGGGACGAGATTGAGGTCAATGGAGGTCTTGTGGCCGTTGACAGCGGCGATGTGTTCGACGGATTTATCACCGGATTGCTCTTGAGAGACGACTTTGCTAGAGAGGATAGCGCATGAGCTTTGCCAGTCAGAGCGGCTGAATCCGACGCCGTTTGGGAACTGAACCGGGTCGGATCTATAGATACATTGAACCCGGTTCAATTGCCGAGTAGTAGTACTACCACTACAAATGCGGGGACGGGGGCGGATAATGGGAGAAGGAGAAGAAAGAGTATTCATTTTTTTAAAATTTCTTTGTTGTTGATAAATTTTTTGAAAATTTAAAAAATTAAATAAAAAAAATGAAGAGGAGGGGGAGAATTGAGAGGTAAAAGCCTTGCTTGGTGTTCTCAAGAGGGAACGTCAAGCTGAGGAAAAAGAGAGGGGAAGGTGGGAATTTATATTGAGGGGTCTCTTGTAATGCAATGTGAAGGTGGTTTGGTCAATCTCACACCTACCACCCAGGCCAATTCTCACACGGTCGGTATTATTTATTTATTATTATTATTATTATTATTTTTTAAGAGTATTGTTTAACAATTAAATTTTATAAATGTGAAGTTGAAATGGGTATTCGTGTAAGTTTTATATTAAATGCTTACATGAGTGAATATAATTTTATATTGTGAATAGTTATTAGTTCATTTGTTCAAAACACTTCTACTCTATACGGTGTCATTAGTGAATAAAAAATTCATGTAATTATTAATTTTTCGGGCTTTGTTTCACAGTCTTCGAGCATGGTTCTATTGATATTTAGTTTAGGGATAGTAACATGCCAAATATAATATGAGGATGTTATTACCCATATTCGATCCTTTAAACCAATGAGTGTGAAAATTTTATTGATACATGACCTTAAAACATATTTGGTTCTTATTCACATATAGATTTTACCTATATTAAAATATAGATATTAATACACATACTTGACCGGTCTAACTAACGAGTATAAGAAATTATCTTTTTACTCATTTCTAGCGTTCGAGTACTACAAAGATCTTTGTGATCTTCACTTTGGACATTCACATCCACTTTTTATATATTTTTAAAAGAGGTTTAATCGTTCTTTTAAAAACAATGATTTAAAAAAGAAAGAAAGAAAACTCTCTATTAGTAGTTGAAATACAATTTTTTTTAAAAATGAATTTTCTTTAAAATAAAAAACTTGAGGATTAGTTAAAATAAAATAAGAATAGTAGAAACTAACTCAAATAAGAAATAAAATGAGTCTTAAAATAAATAAATAAAAAATTATTTTTTGATTTTTTTTTTCCTCGCTCTTAAGTTCCTTTGATATTGTTGTGTGGCAGTGTGCTGAGGAAGTTAAGCTACTAAATTATCCAATAAACATATAGAATCGTGTGTTGTGCATATATAGCCTAAAGTAACCCTAATTATTCCCCAAGCTTGCGGAATTTAAACTTCAAATATTTTATTTTTTCACACGAAATTTCACTAATTATAATAGGTGAAAACCAGTTTAAAATCAGAATAGGTCTAATCAAGTGAAACAGATCCATTAGCAAACAAATAGAGGAAGAATTCAACCCATAAGGTCTAATACTAATCTGAGTCACAAGTCTTAAAGGCCTACTTCGACTTTGTGTAGCCACCCAAAACACAACCCCCCGGTGCATCCACAAGCCTAAAGCATTCCGAGACTGAGCACACAAAACGCATGTCATGCGACCTAAACCTCGTGAACGACATATTTATATGAACTCGAGATCATTGCTCGAAGGTCGTTTCATTCAATCCAAAAGCCTCATGAAACTCAGGATGTCCTCGAGAGTCCCAATGAAAGGAAGGGAATCACCTCGGCGATTATCAAATTAATATAATAATAAATCTCAATAATTCATGGTTAGTTACAACCCATAATAGTCTCAAACGATTACCATATTTGTGTCATTAAAACATTACCCATAATAGTCTCCAATGGTTACCATATCTGTGTCACTGAAACACATGTCCAACATAATAAATAGGAGGAAATCCATTGTAAATGATGAATAACGTTAAAGAAACTCTGGCAAAATCAAAACAGATTGTAAGCTATTGAGCAACTATTTGTGCCTATAATAAGACTGACTCGTGGACGTAGGTCTCAAATTTACCGAACCGCGTTAAAAACGATGCATTATTCTTTTTTCATTTGATTTCGGTGTTGATCGATTTTGATTGTCAACACTAACTAAACTAGCCAACACCGGAAAAACTTTGTTTTAAATATTAACTACCGATTTAAATTGTAAAGACATTTATTCTATAATAATTGTTGATGAAAAATCATAGTTTTTAAAAATCGGACCGGATCAAACTGATTGGTTGAACCGATTGAACTTGATACAGACCGTGAGTATGAGCCGATTGAACCTTAAAATTGAGGTGAAAAACTGGTCAAAATCGGTGAACTGAACAACCCAGTTCTTAATAAAAAAGTTAAACAAAAAAATAAAATAAATATTTTTTATAATTTTTATTTAATTAAATTATTTATGATGTGAATCATTTTTTTTTCGATTCAATTGGAACGATTCAACCGATTGAACTAATAATATATTGTATCTTTTTAAATCACTTAATCACCCATCGATACTTAAGGTTGGCAATAGGTCGGGTTGGGCTGGGCTTTGGCCAAGCCTTGGCTCTGATGCTTAAAATATATTAAAGTTCAAGCCCTCAAAAGCTCTGTCCGTTTATGAGAAGGCAGTGTCTGACCCTAATTTTTTTAAAAAATTATTAATTAAGTAGTTATATTTTTTTAAAAAAAAAATGACATAACCTCACTATAAAATGAATTTTTCAAAAGTTTACACCATGTAAAATACATTATTAAGTAATACAAATACAACTTAAACAAGCTTAAAAAATAATAATAAACCATAAAATACTACATTAGTGTATTAAACAATACTAATCATATATAATTTAAACTGTAAACATATAATTTTACAAACATGTATATATATATTTTTTAAATTATATATAATAAAAAGTTGAGTTGAAGATTTTATTTTAATTTTGGTATCCGATCCTTTAAATAAAAGACCTTATTATTTAAGGTCTTAGTCTCGACCAATAAGAAAATGGTCGAACTAAAGCTATGCGGACCTGAATCGAATCGGAATATACTTAGTTGCCAACACTACGAATACGATTTTTTAAAAAACGTTTAAAAATCATAACTAATGGTGGCAAAACGAATCAACAAATCGAATTTGTATCGAATCTTAAACGAATCAAATCAAAATGTGATGGATTCGTATTCGATTCGTTTATTAAACGGATCCTAATATCATGATTCGTATTCGATTTGTTTATCAAACGAATCGAATATGAATATTCGTTTAGTCATAATATTATTCAATAACATAATTTATCATAATTTATTTACATTAAAATTTTAATAAATATATACATATTTCGTATGTAAGTAATATATTTACTAAAAATATCTCACTAAATATCGACAATATTAGTTTTCTATGGTAATTAGTCATAATTTTTCGAATCTTAATTGAAAAATAACAATAACTAGTAAAATAAAATAATAAAACGAATCATTAACGAATAAACGAATTAATTAGCTTAAATTCGAATTTAATTCATTTAATAAACGAATTGAATCGAATTGACCAATTTATTAAACGAATTCATTTTAAAATAAATTGAATCAAACGAATAAACGAATACTAATCTAAATTACCACCCATAACCATAAGTAATACCTCAAAATCGAAGCTTTTATATCGCTCTCGATAATAATTTACTTTGCAGGCGTGCATGAAACCTACCTGTAACATCACTGATCTTTTCATGACATCAGAGCCGTCACACACACGTGTCTGCTTTTAATTGGCTTACAAATGTTTAAATTGTTTGCATATTGATGATTTTGATCTGCCAATGAAAATAATATGAGTGAAGTGCTTAAATTTTGCCATCTGCGTTAATTTGCAAGACTTAAATTTAACTTGAAATTCGAATTTTTAATTGTACTATATATAATTTAGGGTTTATTTGTAATTAGGAAAATTAATGGGAACACTTGATTTTTTGCTAATGTTTATGCAGCCAAAAAAGGATGTCTGATAATTATTCTATTAAAAAAATAGTAATAAAATAAAAATTTCTGCTTTACAGTTTATCCCGAACCTCGGTCCGAATTCCACATCTTATATTTTGATGAATGAGATTTTAAAAAAAAAAATCATCATGAATAAATTTTTTAATTAAGATTTGAGATAAATTTCATTCCGAATTATATGGTCATAGATTCGAGATAAATTTATGTCTCAATTAAAAAAATCGATTAGGATTCACAATGATTTTTCCCTAATCATAATAAGGACATGAAAAATACGATCAATACGGGACGAGATATTCCAATTATCATCTCAAATCATTTTTATCTATTTTGTTATTTTTCATTACTTTTGTCAGAATCACATAAGAAAACTATGTTAAAAGTTATTTTGCCCCTAGTACTGTGTAATATGTGAAACAATATTTTTATCCATTAAAATTTTAAAAATAAAAAATTTCGAATTCACTAAATTGTTTGTACATTTTGAATGAAAGACCATTTCATGAATCAAACATGCAATATATTATTTCCTTTAGGGAATAAGAGCATGGCGGAATATAGGACCAAATGGGGAATCAGTCCCATTTGACTGAAACTGTAAAAATCAAATAGAATTAAAAAAAAAAATCAAATTGAACCGATAATTTTTTTATTTTAAAAATAATTATTTATTTTTTAACTAAGAAACTGAATCGATATGAATTAACTGAATAATTTGATTTTATTAAATTTTTTTAAGTCTAATCATTTATTTTATATTTTATATTTGTTACATTATTAATTTATTTGACATTTAGTAATAATTAATTTCAAGAAATGATTTTATTTTTTATTTTTGTTATGTTTCTTTTTAATTTTTACATTTTAAATTATCTAAATGATGAACGTATCACATGAAATATTTATATTGGTATAATTATGATGATTATAAAATTAAATTGTAAGATTTTTGAATAAATGTTGAATAAATGAATATTATTAATTATGTTTATTATTATTATTTTTAAAAAACTGAAAATACCGAATTGAATTGAATCGAACCGAACTAATAATTAAAAATAATTTCAATTTTTTTAAAAGAAAAAAACGAAAGGTTAAATAATTGTAATTACAAGTTTTTTTTTTTTTTTTTTAATTATACCGCGAATTGTTTGTTCCCACTCCTATGTTGAAATTTCTTAAAGGATAATTTCAAAATAGACGTCCGCGTCTTTATATTTATGAAAATATCCTCTCTGATTTTTAAAAGGTTCAACTTGCTCCTGTTTTTCAAAAGCCTAATTCTTTATAATTATTTTGATTTTATAAAAAAATAGATTATCGACAATAATGAATCAAAAAATAAACAAACACGTTTAAAAAAACTTTTAAAGAAACCGATGATTTTTTGGGAGTTTTTTTTTTTTTTTTTTTTTTTTTAGAGAGAGAAATAACAACAATCTAAAAAGAGAGACAATAACTAACATAAGTAAGAATTTAGATCAAATACTTAAACTGAGCTATCCTAAATTTTTCATATTCTTATATTATGTATATTTTAATGGGAATGTACGATTTAGAATCAATTATATTTACATTATTTTATAATAATTACTAATCGTAATTTATAAAAAGCCCGGACAAGATTCATTTAACACATAATGCGAATTACATACCTAAACTTTAAGTCTTCAAAAACCAAATAATGAAAAAGCAAACTTTGAATACCAAACCAAACAAAAAAAATTTCCCACTGAGTGAGATTGGCTACATGAATATTTTGATGTTATTGTGCTTTATCTGATTCAATAAAATCTATGTTGCTTTTTTATGATTTATGTCTCAATGTTAACTCAGGTCTTCCACTGCGTCATTTGACATTTGATAATATCAATTACTTAAAAGTACTACAATATTGAATATACTTAAATCATATTAATGGATCGCATTTCTTTCATTTTCTCCACAATCAGTGCTACACTAATTTATTTATTTATTTTTAAATTTTTCCATCGATGCTTTATTCTCTAATTCTATGGATATATCACCTAATCTCATTATCATTATCGTAAATATTGACCACCGCCAAACGTTTCTTGTCCACCATCGTTGTCGCCAATAGGTTTATAGCCACAGCCCACCAATGGTAGGTAGTCGGTACAGAAGTAAACTTTTCTGATTAATTTTCGAAAATTGATCATCCCCTCCTTACCAACCTGACAGCCCCCTCCCCATTGTTTCCTTGTTAATTTACTAAAATATCATTATCAATATTTGCAATAATTTTTTTTTTTTTTTAATTTTTGAAAATTTTCACATTACGCAATTGATATATTTATATATATTAATTTAAAAATAATTATATACTAGTTATAACATTTTATTAATAATTAATAAAATGTTAATTATTTTTTTTAATCTATTCATTTATTTTTTTGATTCATTTTAATTTAATTAATACTACTTATGTATAAAAAAAAATATAATTTAAACAATATAAATTTTTTTTTTCGAAATAAAAAAAAAAGAAAAAAGAAAAAAGAAAAAGAGGAAGTAAGGATCGTACCCAAGGGGGATCATCCCCCTCCTTGGACGATATGATCGTCCAGGGGACGATCTTTTTTTTTTTTAATTATTTTATATTATTTTTTTAATTATTTCATATCTATGAGAAATATTTTATAATTTTTTGATTTTTGTTAATAAAATTAATTCATAAAATAAAAAAAGATTAGATTAATTAATAAAATAATTTTTTTGATTTTTCTAATATACATGAAAACATTTTTATAATGTATAAGTAGTGTTAAATAAATTAAAAAAGAATCAAAAAATTAAATGAATAAATAAACACAAAATAAATAATAATAAATATGAAATTTGTAATATTTATTAAACAAATAATATATATATATAAGGAGAAAAAAAATTATAAAATAAAAAATTTAATTAATAAAATAATATATATATATATATGTTATTTTTTATTTTTATATTTATATATATATATATATATATATATATATCAATATATAAAAAATTGAGATATATTTGACTAATTGGGAAATTGGATTTTTGAGAAATGAATAAATAAACACAAAATAAATAATAATAAATCTGAAATTTGTAATATTTATTAAACAAATAAAAAAAAAAAATATATATATATATATAAAGAGTAAAAAAATAAAAAAAAATTATAAAATAAAAAATTTAATTAATAAAATAAAAAATATATATATGTTATTTTTTATTTTTATATTTATATATATATCAATATATAAAAAATTGAGATATATTTGACTAATTGAGAAATTGGATTTTTGAGAAAGAAATGGGGTATTTTGGGAATTCCATGGGAGACAAAATTAAAAAAAAATGTCAGGAGGGGGCGAGGATAAGCCCTCTTAATTTTCATCTCACTTGATACCTTCGATTGTGATTTAGAAAAAAAAAGAAGAAGAAGCATATGGATGATTTATTTTTATTTTTATGGTTAAATATTCTTTACATTCCTATAGTTCGGTTGAATTACTTATTATATTTTTATCGTTTGAAATGTAGTGCAAAACATTATTCTCTCTTAATTTTATGTATAATTTTATTATTTTATCTCTATTGAATTTATACAATTTAAATAAATGATGAAAACTTGTTTAAACAAAAATTATTGTGAATTATATATTCTTTTATATAAAAAAAAATTTAATTTGTAAGTTAATTAAACATATACTCTTTTGTTCGCACAATTTTTCGTTAATACACGTGTAAGGTTCAAACCTCTTGAGACACAGTCCCAGAAAAAGGTGATCGATTCAAAGAAAATGCATTCAAGGGGTACAAACACACAGATTACAGTTTTAAAGGTTACAAAGCTAAGAATTTAAACTACTTGTTCATTTTGAGTCATTTTTCTTTTTTCCTTTTTTCTTGCTACACTTGAACCTTTTATAGTGCATGGCTCCGTCAAACGCTCGAGCGGTTTCGCCGTCTTCAGCCTATTAAGCTCCCACGTTCCCTGCTCACATGTAACTGATGGATCATGCGCGCAACCGCTGGATCGTGCATGCAACTGCTGGGTAACTTGCTAAATCGTGGGGGTTCTTGCCTGTATGTGCAACAACCGTAAGAGCGTCTACTCATAGCTAGCCATTCGCATGGTACCTTCACTATTCATTTCTCATCGTTCTTTGCTCATTTCTTGAATCGTCCTGAGTTGAGTCTTTCTGAGTCGAATCCTTCTTCATCCCTGTCCAGAACGATGCAGTGTATTTTCATCCTCAGATACATCATGCATTTTCGTCATTTGATACGTTCGGCCATTTCATCATTGGGAGAAATTTATTTCCTGTTAACATCTTTATTGAAAGTTTTATCTTTTTATAAATATAATAGTTAATTTTTCATTTTTTGATTTTTTAATGTATATATTATTCAATACTAAATTCTAGTAAATTAAGAAAATATTTCTTTAATTTGGAAAATTAAATAATTAAAAATAATATTTCTAATCAAAATTTAATTTTCCATTAGTATTCTGATTGTTGGTCTACGGTTCGGTTACGGTTTCATGCCTAGGTTAGTGGATTGAATTCTTATCAAATATTAAATGAATTGGGTCAGTTTTTAGCCATTTGAATTTCACCTATTTATTACTCGAATCACGATATTAAGACTCGAATCGAACTTATTTAATAAATGAATATTCGATTAAACATAATTAATAAAATAATCGAATCAAATTTGATAATAATTTGATATTAAATGGATTAATTTTTTAAAAGCCAACCTCATTTATTTCTCGAATAATTTAACATGCAAATATTTTTATCATACAATAGAAAGTCTATCTCTACTTTACTTTTCTTTTTAAAATATTTGGATAGGGAGGGTTGAAAAAATTCATCCACTAAACAAGTAAATTCTTTTTTTAGTCCATAAAGTATAGGATAATTATCTATTTAATCTTTGTATTTTTAAAAATTACTAAAAACAGTTTTGCCGTGTTAAATTGAATTTTCAATAATAAAATAGTATACAACAATGACCTTTTGTAATTTTTTTTTTTGAATGTCAGGAATATATTTAAACAAAGGGAATGTGAAAAGAATCTCATAATAATCTCGTTTCACCTAATTTTGCATTCTCTTTCCAATTTCTACCTTAACTTTCTTGCCCTTTATCTAAAGTCTCTTAAAAAAAGTAGCATTAAGAAAATAATAATCCTAATAAGGGTCCGCATTTTGTGTGGTTAAATATATTTTTTTGACTTCAATTTTATATTATAATAAAAATCCTAATATTATTTTCGATTTTGATCCTGTTAATATCCATGCGCTATTTTATAGTTGTATTTTATCAATTTAAAAATATATCTCATGTATACCCTAATTCTATTGCTATCACTAAACTTTATATACCAATAAGTTGATTCAAAATAAAAAATATCTCATATATACCCCAATCCGTAAGGAAGAGATTTGGATGAAGAAGTGCATAACAAAACTTGGTGCGGTTCCTACCATTGAATCAATATTTTTATTGTATTGTGATAATAGTGGGACTATAGCACAAGCCAAAGAACCAATGTCTCACCAGAAATCCGAACACAACCAAATAAAATATCACATTTTTATACAATATGTTGGAAATGGTGTAGGAGCGAAGCGTGGTTTACTGCTATGTTTATGATGCTGGTGACCACAACACTGTTGGACTCGTAGCCCGTAGAGAGTACAGATAGCCCACGAGGGACTAACGGAAGAATAAAAGAGTCGTCACCCATTATAACACATTGAGAATGATATAAGACTGTACTACACACCTCGCAAGATCCGACCTTAAACTCGTTTGAGTTCATAATGATTCATTACTAATACCAGTATAATATTTAAGTTCAAAAGAAATATCACCATGTATTATATTGCATTAACATGTAACATCAATTTATATAGCATATAACAATGCATCCGTTAAATAATAAAGGCAGAAAATGCAAACAAATATATGTACAAGCTCATAAATCCTTAAAGCAATAGTAAAGTAAGCAGATCAGAGAATATGCCTCGCTGAATTGGCTTCATAAAAGCCTAATTAGACATGAGCATAGTCTGCCAGATATTACTTGTGAATGAAATGTCCTACCGGACTTACATGTTGTATACATGATAGTAAACAATACATGGACATGCTTAACTAACAACAATAATAAGACATAAATGAAATGATTATAAAACATGGGATAAACCAATAGCATATAGGGTACATGTCTTCACATGCCTGACTTCGGGGAAGCCCGGCCGAATGTGTTTCTCCTTAAGGATGTCTGGCCGGATATATATAAAGTCTGGTCAGACATTATGCGAGAACTAGACAAATCATAAATACAAAAACATGCATTAATTATGTGAGTTCCATTTTTATTGGCATGTGTCCGTGACAAAACAAGTTCAATTGAGTTGTAATCTTTCATGAAGATCTTTGTGCAATTGGACTGGTTTCTGGCTGCTGTGCATCAGACATGCGTTCGTGGTGCGTTCGTTGCAGTGTTCGATCGATTAGCGTTGGTGCTGCGTTCGTAATTGGGTTCGAACGTGTGGAGTTAGTGGCACATTCTTTATTGGGTTCGAACGGGAATTCCAGAGAGCAAATGTTCGAGTCTCGTTCTTGTTGGGTTCGAACGAGATCATTCCAGAGAGTTCACGTTCGTTGTGCGTTCGATTTACGTTCGAACGAGTCTTCACAGAAAGGGCGCGTTCGTGTAGCGTTCTAGTAAGCGTTCGAACGCGACTG
>SKCR01044997.1:0-47503 GCA_019454045.1 Zanthoxylum bungeanum | reverse complement strand
CCAACGACGGTGAAGGGTGTGTCAAAATGGAATAATTACTTTCAAGATGACATCAAGCCTAAGAGTTTCGAAGAAAATGTGGCCAAGGCTGCTTTAAAATGGGATGATTACTTGACAGAAGATGAAGGGCAAAAGAGGACTCCACGGCCAACAATGGCGATGGGTGCTTCAAAACAGACGAATTGCTTGAATCAAGATGACATGGAGCCTATGACATGCCAGGAAAAAGTGGCCAACGCTGGTTCGAAATGGGATGATTACATGACAGAAGAGGATGAAGAGAAGACGACTCAACGGCCAAGAACAACAGAGAAGAGTGCTTTGAAATGGAAGAGTTACTTAACACAAGAAGATGATGAACTGCAACTCGTAAGTGGGAGGAAATTTGCAGATCATACTAGTGAATGGAACAGCAATGGTGATTTCGAGACCAAATCACATGATCATATAGTAGAAGATGACATTCACCCTGATTTCATTTGACAATCCTATGATCACAGAGATATTTGTAAATTGAAGATGAATCATGTTTTGATGAGAAAATGAATGCTACTCATACATGACTTTCCAGTGAACCAAGCTTCTCATTAACATCAGATCATGCTGTAGCTTCTTAAAGTAAGGATATTGCCTCAACCATCTTTGTCTTCAGAGCTTCTGGTGACTCACGAGATGTAGCACCTCTGTTTGGTCCATCTCCAGCAGCATCCCAGTCACCTTCGATACATAAAACATACTCAAAATTCTCCACAAGAGGATAAAGCTGATCACCAAGCATCTGTTAGCACAACAAGAACAGTGGAAGTATTAACTAATATCTCAGAAACTTGACCAATTATAGTAAAGGGGAAGGAAAATATTACACACCTTAGTACGATCATCTGGGCTGGCAGATGCCAAAGCAGAAGTAAGAGTCGAAATTGGTACTTGCCCAGGTCGTGGGACTTCTATAGGAATTGCAGTCATCCCTGAAACGTCAAAAGGCACTGGCACCATTGAAATAACAGATTGGTCTGTATTGTTTTTGAAATTACCTACGAGCAATACAACACACAACTCTATATACTCAAGAGGAGGTGAATTGGGCTATGGTCTAACAATGCGGACAAAAAAATATTTGTCAATCTTACACTACAAAGCTTGTAGCTTTACCAATTAAGCTTAAGTTAATTTTTTCAATTGCAATATATCACATAAATGCAAGTTTCTAAACAATAAGCATGTATATAATAAAACTTGCAATAAGTAAAGAGTTTATGGATAGAAAAAAAACACTGTGATTTATAGTGATTCGGCCAATAATGTCTACGTCCACTCCCCCAAGCTGTGTTTGACGATTTCCACTAAGTTGAGTTCACAACTTACATCGAGTTTTTCGTGGCTCACCCGCAACAAAGAGTTTTACACACTAGGTTCACTCCAAACCTCTTACAATGAGTTTTATACGTAGGCTTACTCAAGAACCTTTACAATCACCATTTTGAGTATATTCACTCACAAAGAGATTTCACAACAACAAGTGCTTGATAAATTTTTTTTAAGAAATACACTTGGGCACTCATAAAGATAATGAAGATTCAAGATGTGAGTTGCTTACACTAGTGTTCTAAGCTCACCACTATGAATATGAAGGTGTATTGTGTGAGCTTGATGTATTATAGTGTATGATGATGAAGGTTTAGTAAACTCTCTGTTTTTTGCCTTATAAGAAATTGTATTAAGGTTCTTGTGTATGGCAAAATTGAATTTGGGGCTTTATTTATAGTGAAAATGAAATCCGCCCCAACATCTCTGTCTGAGACCGGTATGCCAGTCTCCAGAAACCGGTATGCCGGTCTGGCAGGACAACAGTTATATTACCGTTTAAATATATCTGTTAGATCGGTATGTAAACCGGTATGATTACCGGTATAGTCCTTGCTGATTCCGGTAAGCATGTAACACTTAATCTCACTGGTATGGGGGACCGGTATGGTGTATGCCGATTCCAGTAGCTATGCAATACTCGGGTGGACCGATATGAGACCGATATTATATGTGTCGGTTCCAAAGAGCTTGCAAAATAGAGCAGGTCCACTGGTATGTCGGCTTAGAGGACCGATATGCCGGTTTCAGTGCCAAAATGCAGGATTTGAAAGTTTAAAATATTTTACACATGACCTTAATGCATCCATATGAATATGCATGTGTCCTATGAGCTTAGTTACTTAAGTAAACAATTCACTTTACGAATAAAGCCCTAAGTTAAGACTACACAAAATTTTCTTCAATATGTGCTAGTCTTCACATTTATTGCTTTTCATCACCAATGTGCTTCGACATCTTTTTGTAATGTCTCGCTAATGCGCTTCGAATACTTCTAGTGTTGCGTCATCAAAATCCATCTCGCGAATGTGTTGCTAACAATCTCCATTTTTTTTATGATGGCAACCTTTAAAAGTTGTTAAGCTTTGAGAGTCCAAATTGTTGACGATTTTGCTCCCCTCAATATTATCTCCCCATCAATATGTGTATTCAATATAACTCTATAAAACTTTGACAAACACATTAGTACACATTTGCTCCCCCTTACTACAAGGGTGAGGGTAATACAAGTTTTAATCTCATTCATATGATTTCTCCCCCTTGACATTATCAAAAAGAATGGAGAAGCAAAATTTAAGTTTCATGAGATACCAATTTAAATGTGCAATAAGCATATGAAAGTTCATTAACATGCACACTTAGCCTTTTATCATTTTTGTCATACAATGTAAAAATCATGCATAGTTTATCAAAATCACTCAAACTAAGTCAATATCCATGCATTTCATTTTAAACCAATAATACTCAATGGCAAGGCATATTTAATGCTTATTTATCAAAAGAATCACACACACATATATATATATATTATATATATATATATATATCATATAACTCAATAACTCTTATGTGATACCAATTGATACTAAATGGGATTAATTATACGATTTAGGTATAAGATGATATCAAATGAAAATCGATTGTAATACAATTTGCCTAATAACTAGTATGCTTCGAATTTTAGTCCAATTCATATCAATTGAAATAAGCATACATGTATAGATTGGAGGAAACGGTACCAATAATTCTGTAAATACAGTTTTTACCTTTTACTGTTGTCATCAAGTGACAAATTCACAAATTATCTAAATTCATTCATTTTTTAGGATCGTATTTGACATTCTTTTCTTTTTGAGCTCCCCATTTTTGTTGAGTCTTTGGGATTAATTTATATATCTCATTATGATCATTCTCAAAGCTCCCCCTACAAAATCATTTAAGTGTATTTTGGTACCCAAACTTTCTTGGGGTCCATGGGGGTTAATTTTGATTCTTTGGGAAATCTATGCATTTACATTCACGTTGTTGTTCATACACTCAAATGTTTTGTGTACTTTATTATTGCATGCATGACATGTGATATTTTCATTAATAGCAACATTTTCATGAGAATTAGATGCCTTTATAAAATAATTCTTCAAAAATTTTCTTTTGATGTAAGGCCTATATCCTAATCCATCCTTTTTAAAAGGACATTTTTGGGATCCAATTATCATATTAAAAATTTTCTCTCCCAAAGTGAATTTTTCTATAATATTATGCAAATCTATAACCTTTTTATTTAATGCAATATTCTCATTCATAATAGATTCGCAATCACATGTATTTGAGCTAGATGGCATATTAGATATGCTCTTTTCAATTTTTAGTTTTTCATCTTTTAAACATGAGATATTTTTCATGCATTTTATTTTTCACAATAATTAATGCATGATCATTTAATAGTAATGGATGCTCATTTTTAATCAATTTATGCTTTTTCTTATGTAATTCACATAACTCATGTAATTCATTAAAAGCATCAAGCAATTCACTATATTCAAGAGAGTCATGTATTTTTTTCTTCTTCGCTTTCAAAGAAAAAGTCATCATCCTCGATTTCTATAAAGGCGAGATTTGTTCTCTCTTCAATTTCCTTCTCGGATGAGCTGGAGTCGCTATCGCTCTAAATTGCTTTCATTACCTTCTTCTTGAATTTTCCTTTGAATTTGGGCAATCGGTAGCTATATGACCTGGTTTTTCACACTAATAGCAAATTATTTCCTTGTGCTTCCGTGGCCATTTTTCTTCCTTCTTCTCATACATCATTGATTTTCCTCTAAGCTTTTCGGATTTTAGGAACTTCTTGAATTTATTGGTCATATGTGCCAACTCATCATCATCATCACTATCTTCTTCTTCATTATTTGAGCTAACATCATCCCATTTTCTTACAAATGACTTAAGGGCTAATCTCTTATTTTTCTTTTCTTCTTCTTCTTCCCTTCGGTCCATTTTGATTTCCATCTCATATTCCAACAATTTTCCCATCAAGTCATCAAACTTCAAAGTGTTCATATTGTTTGCTTCTTTGATAGAGGAAATACAACTTTTATATTCCTTAAGGAGTGACCTAAGAATTTTCTTCACTTGATCGCTAGGTTCAATGCATTTCCCTAGAGCACTAATGGATGGGCTATATGTACATGTATTTGTAATATTTTCATTAATTAATAAAATGGCAATCTTTATTATACGTGTCTTACATAAATTATATGAATCATCAAACATTGTAATAAAGCCCTTGGAGTAATAAGATGATGGCTTCCACGCCTTATGAGAATCATTACTCTCAAACGTTCCTAGTTATAGTTTTGTGAATAATCTGGGCGTTCACAAAGCGGAGAGACTAGCATGATGATATGATCTGCCCTTAAGTGGGGTAGCTGATCTTATAGGCTACTAGCGGAGATCCGTCCACTTGGTGTATCACATGGATGCATGAGTTGCTTGTGTCCATCGAACTGACCGCCGAAAGGTTTCACATGGAGTGTTTATCCTATGTGTTTGTGAGAACTTTCATGTATCGATTATATGACTAGTCCTTAGACTTGAGGTCTTTAAAATCTTATGTGTGGATCAAATCCTTCCCCGGTTCAAAAGATCCGATCATAAGGTTATGATTGGGTCATTTGTTGAAACACATGAAGTTTGTAAAGATACAACAGAGAATCGCCACTCTCTCGGATAATATTTTCTTAAAAGAGTAGTATTCCAGTTCGCGGGTTGATATGTATGATCAGTGCTTGAGACTGTGGCCGCAACGGAAGAATCATGTGAGATTCTTGGGTTAGCACGATTCATGACACTATCAACATCATATCTTTGACTATATGGGTAGACACTTTCCATACCTTAGGTCAAACGGTAGGGATATAGTGAGGTGAGGGACCGTATCATAAGTAAATCACATACAGAATGGGTATATATCTTTCCTTCTCATTTGGGGGCCTTGGCATGTTGCTAGATGTCAACCTTGGTAATTGAAATCGAACGACCATCTGATCGGAGGATAATTTATGTTCGATTAAATTATCACGATTCATTTCATGTCCAACTTTAGGGGAACCCAAAAGGTCACACACAACAAAGTCGAAATCAATGGTTAACAGTGCACAGTACAAATTTAACAGCATATATGGTGTGTGCACCTTTGGAGGCCACACACTTGGGTGGCTCTTTGGAACGTGGAAGAGCTTGCTGAGTTCGAGAAAAGCTTGTAGATTGGAGGGAGGACTGGAGGAGTCTTCGGTTCAAGTAAGTCTTTTTCTTTCCTTTTAATTATAGTTCTTATGATAGTTAGCATGTTTAAGTTTATGTTCTTTGCATGTTTTATGAGTTTTTATGCTTAAAATATATAGTAACATGCCTAGGCTTGTAGAATAATCAAAAAAAATGGGTCTTGGGCAAAGGGATAGCTGCATCATAGTTTTTAATTTTCCGCTGCGCACTCGCGACCGCTTCCCAACAGTGGTATCTGCGCGCCGTTTTTTTTTGAATAGTTCTCTCACATTTGAACTCGAAATTAGGTGTGTAAAAGCTCGTTGGAAAGCTAACACCCTGAAATTACTTTTAGGCACAAGTTTTGCATGATTTGGTTAAGATTTGAATTGTGAAATTGTATTTAAAGTTCACGCATCTGTGAAAAAATGAATAGTAAATTTATTTGATTAAAATAAAATGCAATATCATAATTAAATATTAATCAAAGTTATTTAATGCCTAAAATAATTCCAACATATTAAAACTCATATGCTTGATGATTCTATGTATGATTAGAATTGGCATGATTATTTTAGGGTGTAAGCATCTAGAGACTTTCTAAGGAAATAGAGAGTGTATTGCTTATCCCTTAGCTAAGTAATTATTCTGTGATGAACTTAGAGATTTATTACCATTAAGGCTAATAAATATAAATCACTTGTTTATAATAAAAGACATTATAAAAGATACAAGTGGGGTGGGACCAAGGCGTTAATAAAACTTTCCAAACTAAAGTTAATTTAACCAAAGGTATTACTGGAGTTAGATAATGATTTGGTGTCTTCCTTCACTCACTACCTTTTTATAGCCAAAAGGAAAAGCTGTGAAGACATCTAGATAATCATTTACTCAAAGCTTACCTTAAAGCATATTTAAAGTGTTGGACTAATTTGGAGGATCTATTGTTTATTCCTGTCACTAAGGCAATAAGAGCCTATGAGGTAAGGGTATTTAAGAGAGTTCGCTCCACCCTCCCTCTGGGGAATTTTCAATGAAGGAATCCATTTGACAGTTATTCACTTAAACTTGACAAAATCCTCAATAATAATTTAAGTCTAAAATTTGCCTCCCATTGTAAAGTATAGACCCAAAGGGCTTAAACCGTATTGGCAGGACTAAGCTTTACAGACTGACCAATACCAATTTATCCCTAAATTGTACTATTGACAATGGTTTGACTTTTCTGAGTCATAAGACGCAGCGACCCTTAGGCGTGGCCTTATAACTTAGTGGCAAAGATTGGTTGTCCACAAGGACTAGCATAAGCTATGGCATGTTTGATTGCCCAACCTAATGATCAAGGAATTGTGATTTATATCATGCATTGGTTGGGAACCTACCTAATTATCATATTTTATAACGACCGGCCCTAGTCGGAGTTATGAAATGATGATAATGGGATCCTTGCCCATAAGAAATGCATCATATTGGGGTTGATGTGATTTGCTTAAAATTTCAAAACAATTGAGTGGGAGCAACTTCATAATATTAAAAGCCCATGTTATTATGAAACATTAATGAAAATATGTTCCAAAATTCAATATTTTCTCTTAACAGGTGGGTTAAAATATTTCAAAGACATTCAAATGGCAAACAGAGTATCATTTCGTTCCATCCTTGATGAGCATAAGCTCAAATGGGACAACTACAATGACTGGTTTAGAAACCTTAAAATTATCTTACGACAAGAAAATATTTTATATGTTCTTGAAAGACCATTTCCCTCTGAACCCGCAGAAGATGCTGACCAAGATACATTTGATGCTTGGAAGAAACACGTCGATGATGATGAGCAAGCAGTTTGCATAATGCTTGGCTCTATGTCGGACGAACTTCAGAAAGCTCACGAAGATATGGATGCTCAAACCATCATCTTTCACTTGAAGGAGTTGTATGCAACTTCCGTTCATACCGTGAGATTCCAAGTGTCATGTGCCTTATTCCAAACAAGGTATAAGAAAGGATCTGTTAGTGCACATATTCCAAGTTCAAGATCTTGTTAAGGAGTGCCCCTTGAACAAGAGGAATCCGGGGTTATCCTGGGAGAACATTGGCCATAAATCTGTAGAGCACTGAAACGAGGCTGATAAGTTCTTAAGGAAATAGAATCTTCTCATCTGGACTATTATTTTCGTCTTTGTAACAAGGTTTTTCTTATTCTCAAGTTTTAAAGGTTTTCTAGGGTTTATGCATATTAGATCTATTTTTCTGGATTGATCTGTTTGTTTGCATGTTATTTACTGTTTAATGACATTATATAACCAAGAGGTTCTTGATAAAAATATTCATATATCCACTCCTCAGAATACTGGGATCTCTATGAGAATCCTGATTGGTTCCTTCACGTTAGCAGCTGCATTAAAAAGACATAATCATGATCAAGCACTTGAGCAAACAAAGATTATGGGAAACACATGTACACGAATATATACTCCTTACATATTTCATTAATTTGAATATTCGGCTACAAACATTGCACAAACAAATGACATTACTTTCCCACTCTTCTTACTACACAAGTAATCTCACATTTTCATCTGATCAATTACCTTAACAAACACAAACATTACTTGTAGATAACCCAGCCACCGGTTCGGTTCGGTTTCAATTCGGAACCCGAAGCAGAATCGGACTAGACGGTTTCGTTTTTTTTAATTAATTTAAAATTTTAATTTTAATTTTTTTTAAAAAAAAAATGGGATTTGAAATTTATTAATTTGAATTTATATTACATTAAATTAAAAACTTAAATTAAAAATAAAATAAAATAGCTTGAACTTAAATTTTTAAAAACTAAAAGTTGTCTACGTATCCTCTTGGGGTAACAGGAATCAAAGCTCACGTAATCCATTACATTTTTATATAGTTCCTTATTATAATTATTTACTCATCATCATTATTGGTGCTTGTTGTTGATCATTCAGCTCCCGTTCCACTTAGACTTACAAATGCATTGTCGAACAAGTCTTCAAAGTCATCAAGGGCATCTTCTTGTTGCCTCATATCAGCTCGGGTCCAATCATCCACACATGTTGTTGCTTCTAAAGTGCTTATATGTAATGAAGACCGTCTGACTTCCAAAATATTACCTCATAAACTGAAGGTTTGTTCAGCCACAATGGTGGAAATAAATGTTGACAGCGCCTCTTTAACAATAATTGATAAAAAAAATGATAGCCATTTTGATGTCGGTTTCACCAGTCAAGTACCTAAAAAATTTTACTTACTAAAATTTCATCAGGAAACTCAAAATTTGTTGTTTCATAATTATATAATTCCGGGTTGTTGATCGTGGTTTCCACAACTACCCAAACCGAAAGTTTTTGTTAGTGACTATCTCTCTGGGAATCTCGAACCAGCAGATGATGTTCTTCCACATGAAGGCCTTGACTTCTTATTATGGAACCTCGACAATGCCTCCGCTTCAATCCAGTTGGAGTAGTAGTCTATAAGAGTAAGCATGTAGATTTGTTGACCGGGAGCTATTGGGACTTGCCAACAATGGGGTCATCCAAATGTCAGATGGGCTGATCAAGACGACATCATTGGATTTCCCTTTTCAGATGGTTGGCCATTACAAGTAGATGACTAGGGTCAATTAGGGTTTGTCCACTTGCATCATTGATCCGAGGGTGGCTAAGGCATCCACATTGGAGTTTTCTTCTCTAGGGACTTATGATATAGTGTAATCTTTGAATGGCCATTGGAGCTCATTCACCTACGCTAAGTAGGCTGCCATTTGCGAGTCTCTCGCTTGGTATGATCTCTGGAGTTGGTTGACAATGAGTTGAGAATCTGATTGGACCTCATTCTTCTTCACTTTAAGATCATTGGCTAGGGCCAATCCAGTAATTAATGATTCGTACTCAACTTTGTTGTTGGTAACCTTGAAGCCACACTTGACAGCCTGTTGTAGCATGTCTCATTTAGATGTCGTGAGTACAAGTCCCAATATGCATCCTCTTTTGTTACTTGATCCATCTATTGTAAGTTTTCATGTTGTTATCGGCTAGACACATTGGATCTCCAAGTCAGCTTGAGCTTGTAGGCTGTGGGAGAAGTCTGCCAAAAAGTCTGCCAATGCCTAAGCCTTGATTGAGTTTCGGGGCTAATAAGTTATATCATGTTCCCCCAACTCGACTTCCCACTTGATCAGTCTCCCGGAGAGTTCGGGCTTATGAAGGATATTCCTAATGGGATAAGTGGTGTAAATTGTTATTGGATGCCCCTGAAAGTATGGTCGTAACTTTCGAGCCGACGTTATAAGGGCCAACACTAGGATCTTCATCTAAGTGTAGCATGTCTCCGCATTAAGTATTTCTTTGTTTACATAATAGACTAAGAGTTTTATTCTATTTTCTTCTCGCACTATGACTGCGCTAACTACATGTTTAGATACACTCAAGTAAATGGTGAATTGCTCACCATCGATTGGCTTGGAGAGAAGTGGTGGAATGGTCAAGTATTTCTTTAGTTTCTCTAAAGCTTCCTCACAGGCTGGCATTCATTTGGAGTCTTTAGTTTTCCGTAGAGTAGGGAAAACAAAAAACACTTATCAGTAGATTTTGAAATAAATCTATTTAGAACAACCACTCTATCTGCCAGTCGTAAGACATCCTTGGAATATGAGAGTGAAGGAATTTTGAGTATAGACTTGATCTAATCTGACTTGGCCTCTATCTTCTCTTGAGTGACCATGTACCCGAGGAATTTCCCAGAAGACACCCCGAAAGGACACTTAGTAGAGTTCAGCTTCATGTTGTTCTCTTTTATTATGTCGAATGCTTGATCCAAATGCCTTAAATGTTCCTCCGCTTTCAATGACTTTACTAGCATATCATCAATGTACACCTCCATTGTTTTCCCTATTTGCTGGGAAAACATCTTGTTGACACGGTGCTGGTATATGGCTCTCGTATTCTTGAGTCTAAATAGCATCACTTTGTAGCAATATATCCCAATATTGGTGATGAATGATGTCTTTTACTAGTCGTCTGGGTGCATTAGGATTTTATTGTAGCTTGAGTACACGTCCATGAAGCTTAACAATTCATGTCTACTGTAGCATTGACCATAGTGTCGATGTGAGGCATAGAGAATGAGTCTTTTGGGCAGGCTTTGTTCAAGTCAGTGAAGTCGATAAAGACTCGCCACTTGCCATTCATTTTTCAAACTAACACAACATTAGCGAGTCACTAGGGATACTAAACTGATTGCTCTGGTCTCCAGAACTTTTAAACCTCCTCAATGATGACTTGGTTCCTTTCTAAAGTGAACTTTCTCCTTTTTTACCTCTCATGACAATAGTCTGGATCCACATAAAGCTTGTCGGTTATCAATTCAGGGTCGATCCCGATCAAGTCTTACTATGACCAAGTAAAATAGTCGTGTTGATTTTTAAGGAAGCTAATCAATTCTGACCGTAGCTTGGGCTTAAGTTGGGCTCCAATATGAAATTTATGATCTGCGAGCTGAGGGTGGATCTGGACCTCATCGAGTTCTTCTACTTTGGGCTGATCAGGCTCATCTTGACAAGGCCTTTGCTCTAATTGCTATGTGGAGGCTATTTTGGCCTTTGAAGGTAGTCTGGTTGCAACTCATTGAGGACTGTTGATCTATATTTATCTAATTTACTCATTTTTATGGGGACTCTGATCACCTGATGTGAGGGTGATGACACAGCCTGTATGTCATGGATCCAAGGTCGGCCCATGCTCATGTTGTAATCTGAGGGGTAATCTAAGACAATGAATGTAGTCATCTTATTTACTCTTCATGCATATAGCATAACCTCTCATAGAGTGAATTTATGTTCTCCACTGAACCCAATTAACACAATCAACCACCGATTGATGATGATTAACTCTATGCCGGCTGAATGAAGGCTGGAGCTGAACAGTGTAGGTTGAAGGTATGTGCTCATAATCCATATTGATAGAACGATGTTCTTTGGTACATGGGTTCCTTCGGTCTGCTGACTAATGGGTCCCCATTTCGTAGTCCTTCGGTCATTTAGAGGGGTTTTGAGCCCTCTCTTCACTGCGGTTGCTGGGGCCATCACGTTTCTTGTTCCTTTTGTCCACCTCCTACCGGATTTCAATTTGTGCTCGGGTCATTTCCTGGTCCATGGTGTAGCGCTTGAACTTTGTAAACTTTTTGTATAGCCCACATTCCGTGAGTAGACCATTGTAGAAGGCTTCGACTGTTGTTAGCTTATAGAGGTTCGGTATAGAAATCATCTCTCTATTGAAGCGTGTGATGTAGCTTTACAGGGATTCTCCCTTTTGCTATTGAATGAGATCAGGTCATTCGTGGTCTTCTCGAACTTCCAAGAGCTTGTAAAGTGCTCCACGAACTTGTCTGTCAGCGCCTAGAGGATCCAATAGACCAATATGAGAGATTGATGAACCGGGTTTGAATTGGGTCTGCTAGCATCTCATCTAATCCTCTACATATGTCGACCTCCCATTGATTTGGCATAAGTGCCATATACATCACTTTATACTTGTAATGGACCATTTGAACCTCTAGGTCAGAAGACCCATCATATAGCCTCATGTCTGAGGGCTGAACTTCCGAGAGAGCTCTATCAAAGTGATAGACTAGTGGAATTGTGTATCTGAGAATATTCCAGTCCGGCTCTTCTTGATCGATAGCCTTTGAACTCCTCTATCTCTTTACACATGCAAGAGATGACTTGTTATGCGGGGTCTTCTGGATACAAATTATTGGGTGGTAGATGCCATTGTGAGTGGTTGATAAGCGGAAAATATATCAATATTTACCGCCCCTTTTACTTAATATTTTGTATAGTTTCTCGAGTTTTGCGAATATTTTGATGTATTTTGTGTTATTTTGTAGATAAATAAGATTCCAGGACTCCATGGAATCAAATCAGGGCTAAAACGGTGAAAAATGGACAAAAAGGTAAAAATGGAATTTCACTCGTCGCGACGACACATGGCGCATCGCGACGCGCCACAGTTACTATGTTGCCGACACTCGTCATCACCACATCATCACGTGTTTCATCATGACGTCAGCATAATAAATCAGTCTGTCGACACGCGTCATTCCTTGTGTCAGCATGACGTCAGCGTCGCGACACCAAGCCTTCACGTGTCGCAATGTCGAGCCAATAAATCAACTGCCGACAGTCACGTACCATGTGTCAACATCTCATCAAAGCCGCATTCCATGTGTCAAGAATCCACACGCGTCGTAACGTGCCAGCTTCACACGTCGCGACAAGCAGAGCCAAAATTTGCCTATAAATTGAGGCCGAATTAATTTGAAATTCTTAAGAATACTAAGAAGATAGTATCTTGTTTGTTTATTTATTTACAGCTTTCTTGTATTTAATTTTTATTTTAAGCAATAAATCTTGTTGGGTTCCTAGAACATGCCAAGGATCTTCTAACATGAAATGGTGTGTGAATAATCAAAATAAGAATGCGGAATTAAACTTACATTGATTGGCTTGATGGATGTAGTTCATAACTTTTGATGTTTGAGAAGAGCTCCAAGCCTTTCTTTGTGTTCCAAACTCAAGGGATTAGTTTCCCTAACACCTTGAAAGACTCCTTGAATGTGCTAGCAAGAAGAAATTTTGAAGCAAAATTTCTAAGCAAGAGTGAGAGGTTCACGGTAATTTTTGGCTTGTAAGAGGGAGAGAGTTGATTTTTGTGTTGTGTAATTGATTTCCAAAATTAAATTACTATTTACCAAAAATCAAGTTGGTAAAATATCATTCCAAAAATGACAAAGAGTGTTGGACTTTGGTTGAGTGAAAAACAAGCAATCTTAGATTTACACTTAACATTTAAGTCGAACAATCCAACACGCGACTTTAAGTCGAACAATCCAACACGCAACTTTGCTCGGGCTCGGTTCGTTTAATTCCGAATTAATGAATTTACCATTGCGACATAATTAAATATAATTTAATTAAATAATTATGCGTAGCAAAATTATTATTAAAGTCGCTTACGAATTAATTCTAAATTAATTCGTTTCCCGAATTAAAATCTAATTTTAATTCTGCATTGAAATCTAATTTCAATTAATATATCGAATATATTATTTAATTAATTAATTCCAAATTAATCGTTCTCTCTCTTCTAATCGAATTTTATCCCAGATAAATTCTTGCCTTAATTAATCCTAGATTAATTTTCTCTCTCTCATAATTAATCCTAGATTAATTCTGTACGAGTCAAACTTCATCGGTGAATCTTTGGGAAGCGACCCATGAGATCCCTGGATATATTGGCAGTAAATCTGATCGTCGGACTATCCGAACACGTGCGTACCCTGTACCACGTTCTTACCGTTTTAGAAGACATGGTTGGCTTCTAGCAAAGCACCGTGCCTACTCAATTCTCCAGAAATATTCTTTTAAGGAATACATAATCTATATCAGGTGTAGTATACTAAGTATTGCGTATTTCGATCCATTATCAGATGTCACATGCTAGGCCTGGGGTTGGAATTGTGTTTGCCCCGTACGAAGCATATATTGGATCACTAGCAACTAGTCTCTTTAATCGGATAATCCTGACCTTGTCATATTATCCCGATAGTTGCAACATATTAGAGTACCAGTTATGTATCTCTACGTGATCATCATCTCCATATGACTGAAGTGACACTTCCTTCTTGACATCACACCCAATACACTATGATTCTCAATAAACCCAGAAGAGGCGTACACAGAACCTGTTAAAGCCCCGGACTACCAAAACCAAAGCGTATTGATTATCGCAAGTATTAGCGGTGCAAGTCTCAGGTTAAGACCAAATACACCTACCCTGATTCATATTCCCATAGACACATAGTCATACTACCAATGAGATTTCGAGGGGTCTATCCAGAGCGAAGCTGTTTCCGTACCATCGGCAAACAAAACCTTCTATTACACTTGTATGAGTATCCAACACCCAAATATATGAGAACTATGTTGTTACGCTTCCATAAAGCGCACAAGTGTAATACTAGCGTATTCCGCATTGTCGATATCCAGTCTCGATAATAATGTGATTAGGGATATTTAATGATTAAACCTTTCATGGATTGATACTGTCTAATATCTTATTAATCTGGAACTAATCATAAGGACTTTTATCATTTATATATATTCAAGTAATCTAATTACAAAATGATAAAATAGCAATTTCATTTGTCACATAGTTAATTTGTACAAAAACCACAATGTCTTTTATAAATAGTGATGCTATGGGTCACAATTGTCCAACAAATCTTTCTTTGTTTCACTTTAAAGTATGAGTAGGTAACTTCCCTCTGCTGGGGTGAAAGGTAAAACTTTTATTATTATAATTTAGATTAATATTCGTTAGTTATAATATATAAAATATCTTAAAACTTGACTTAATGGAATACCGCCTTTATGGTCGGTTGGACTTAATTAAATTGATTTTAATCTGACTTAATTGGATACCACATTTATGTTGTACAGTTATGACCCATAGCGTCACTATTTGTACAGATCATGGTATTGTTGTACAAATTAACTATGTGACAAAGGAAATTACTCTATTATCATTTTTGATTAGATCACCAAAGATGTATAAATGATCAAAGTTCCTTATGATTAGTTCCTGGATCGAGATGATATGAGACAGTATCAATCCACGAAGGTTTAATCATTAAATATCCCTAGTCAGAGTATTATCGAGATGGACATCGATAATTCGTAAAAGACTAGTATTACACTTGTGCGCGTTGTGAGGGCATAACGGCATAGTTCTCATATATTTGGGTATATGATACTCATGCAAGTGTAATATGAGGTTGTGTTTTATCGATGGTACGGAAAACAGCTTCGCTCTAGATAGACCCCTCAGAATTCCATTGGTAGTATGACTATGTGTCTATGGAAGTCCGAATCAGGGTAGGTGTATTTGGTCTTAACCTGAGACTTGCACCGCTAATACTTGCGACAATTAATATACTTTGGTTTTGGTCGTCCAGGGCTTTAACAGGTTCTGTGTATGCCTCTGTTGGGTATATTGAGAATCGTAGTGTATTGGGTATGATGTCAAGACGAAAGTATCACTCCAGTCATAGTGGAGATATTGATCACGTATGATACTGTACTGGTGCTCTTATGTACTGCAGTCATCGGGATAATATGACTAGGTCATGATTATCCGATATAGAGACTAGTTACCAGAGATCCGATATGTGCTTCGTACGGGGCAGACACATTTCCAGCCCTAGGCCTTGCACGTGACATCCGATATTGGATCGAAATACGCAATACTACGTATACTACGCCTGATATAGATCACCATATTCTTGTAAGGATATTTCTGGAGAATTGGGTAGGTATGGCGCTTTGCTAGAAGCCAACCTTGTCTTGTAAATCGGTAAAAGCGTAGTACTAGGTACTTACGTGTTCGGATAGTCCGACGACCGAATTACTGCCAACATATCCGGGGATCTCATGGGTCGCTTCCCGAAGATTCACCGATGACGTATGACTTGCACTTTATTAATCTGGGATTAATTAGATGAGAGAGAAAATTAATCTGGGATTAATTGCGGAGATATTTTATCTGGGATAAAATATTATTTTTAAAGAGAGAAAACGATTAATTTGGAATTATCGATAAAATAATATATTCGACATATTATACGAAATTGGATTTCGACGCGGAATTGAAATTAGATTTTAATTCGGGCGAACGAGTTAATTTAGAAATAATTCGTTAGCGACGTGAATAATGATTTTGCTAGGCAAAATTATATAATTTCGTCGCAACGGAAAATTCGTTAATTGGAATTAGCGAACCCGAGCCCGAGAGTGTTTGCGGGCGCACTCGCATTGCGAACTTAAGTGCGGCCCACAAGTCACATCAAGCGTCAAATCATTAGTCACATCAAGCGTCAAATCACTTGTCACTTTGAGTGATGTGACAATTTGTCACTTGATTGATTGATGGAGGTGGTTGCATTAAAGCCTTGACTTTTTTGAAAAGCAAAAATTGGTAAATGAATTTGGAAATTCATTAAGTGTATTAGATACACAATTTTCACCAACCAACAAAATTTCTCTCTTCTCTTTCTTCCTCCCTCTCTCACGCCCAAAAGGGCTGGTTTTTCTTCTGTTTTTTCAGCAAAATGCCGAGAACAATGAGAAGTTCCATGGTGATTTTGTGGCAAAATTACCAAAGTGCTAGCACACAATAGAGTCTTGCGAAGGTGATAGGGAACCGCACCCGTGAGCATGGAATCACATCATGAAAGCTTGGAGCTTGGAGATGATCCATGGCCGAAAATGGTGGAGACCAAAACAGTGGAATGCCGAGACTTCCAAGGAGGACAGAAAAGATTTTTGTTCTTCGACGCATCACTCAACCGCTCAATATAAGTATTCTGCAACTTCCTTCATGTATTCACACTTATGTTTCATTGCTTTAATCGATCCTCGGGACCGTAGATTTTCCCAACAATGGTATCAGAGCGAGTAAAAGCATGAAACTTGACTTAGGGTTAAAATTTGGGTAAATTGATTTTGAGCATGATTTGATTAAATTACTTGATTGAGTATGCTTAAATGATGTTTAATATTGAAGTTGGATTGGATCAATTTCAAGAAATATTGATTGGATCAATTTTTGCCCAATATCTTGGCTTGCCCGAATGGTATGATGCCCTAAATGTCTTGGTATTTTGTTTTTTTTATCATTGGATGAGTTGGAAAACAATGGGTAATGTTGATTTAAAATTCAATTGGATTGGATTTAAAATTGGACATATAAACCCCACATTACCGAGACATGAAACATGTAAAATGGGTTTGATTTTTGATTAAAATGTGTTGGACATGTTTTGATGTTAATGAGCATAATTAATTGTACAAATTTGTGTTTTGGAAATGTTGATTTGGGTAATTAATTATGTAATACACTTTGGTTAATTAAATTGTGAAATTGGAATTTTTGTGATTTAATTAATTGGCCTTATTTTGGAAATTGGGCTTTAGAAGTTGTAATTGGGCTAATTGGGCTTGGTTGTACCAAGATGGGTTTAGGCTAAATTGGTTGGATCCAATTGGGCCCAAAACCATATCCATAAAGTCCAATTATGACTTGATGGACCTTTAATATTAATTGGGCCTAATGGGCCTAAATTGGTTTCTAGGCATATAAGGGTGATTCCTTAAATGGACTTTGGTAATTGGGTTTGACCCAAGTTGACCAAAAGTCCATGCCTTAAGAAATTAATTGAAAGCCCATTGGACTTTAAATTAAATTAACATTGGATGTTAATAGGTCTTTGAGACCCGTAACGATTAAATTTGGAATTTAAATCGTAAAGGTTTATTAATAAAGTGTAATATTTAATTTGGAATTAAATAGTGAATTAGTATTAAATACATATTAAATTGGATTTAATGTTGTAGTTTAATTTAATTCAAGAATTCGTACTTTGAGTACTTATTCGCAAAACGAGTTTGACTCGAGCAAAATCAAATTGTTGTTTGAACATTGGCTGGTCACTAATTATCAGATTAATTAATTGGATTAGATTGATTGATAACATACTTGTGTGAATACATGGTTGCGATGCAAGAATAATGTACATCGGATGGATATTAGATGGGTGGTGGCAATTATGGAAATTGTTGTAATAAATTTAGAATTTATAAATTGGACCTGCGTGTCCAGCCTATTACCTCCTTACTCTATGTATTTCTCTTCTCACCTATTCCCCTCAATGTAAATGAGGTTTCTTTAGAAGTGTTATGTAACAGGTAGAAGTAATACATGTGCTAGCGGGAGAGAGTAAATTGAGAGATTTGTTCTAGGAACAATGTGTTGAGTATCCATCCGCATATCATTATTATTTTATTTATATGCGCCTTATTATGTGTTTAGAATGCATGTTTAAGGGTGTATGATGATGAGACCTTAACAAAGATAATAAATTGGTTGCCAATTGCATGCGAAAAACCCTCACAAAATATTAAGCGTTTTTCCTTCCATTGAGTGATTCTTACTCAAGATCCAAGACTGGCATTGGTTTGTTGGCCAAAGTCAAGACCTTTGTCCGTCGAGGATGTGTTTGAATCACGAAGGCTTTGTTCCATATTGGTGTCTTGTCCAAGTTGTGATTTGTTGGCCAAAGTCAAGATCACTTCTTGTCCATCGACATTGATTACAAAGCTTTCCATGGTCAATTGGTTCCGCTTAACTGGGATCACTAAGTTTGTTATGCCAAAGCCAAGGGTTAGTTGATTCAGAGGAAAAAAGTTAGGCAATATATTGGATATATTGGCATATATAGGATATAATTTCGGACTTGGATGTCCCCCTACTGGATCTAGGAATTGGATGGGATCCAATTGATCTTAGAGATCTACCTAGTTAAATATATACAATTGTTGGCCAAAGTCCAATATTGTGTGTTATTTAAGGGATCATAGCCCACTAGGAAACAAGGTTTCCCAGAGTACTCCACAGAGGGTTAGAGGCTCACCAAAATATAGTGGGAGGCAAGTATTAAATTTGCAATATTCGTTTAATAACTTGCCATACGCTCTCATTACAAATAATTCGTCAATAAATTAATATATTAGTTGGACTAATAATTCATCGTTGTTTTAATTAAACAATTGGACTGTATTCAAACTATTTCAATTAATAGTTGATTTTATAATTGGATTATAGTAATCAATATAATTGAATTTAACCTATTAAATTTATAGTTGATTATATAGTTGGACTATAGTAATCATTATAATAAATTGTACCGTAATCGTTGATTAAATAGTTGGACTATTAGAATCAAGATAATTGAAAGATTAGTGTTTAAAACATAATCTTGGGTGAAAAATGTTTTTTAAATGACTTTAATTTTCAAATTGGGAATAATGTTTCAGGATGGTCCTGGAAACTAATAAGTTACTTTATTTGATAAAATAACATATTAGGCATAAGCCCGGAGTTGAGCAAATAAGTAGAACATGATATTTGGAATATTCATGTGATGATAACTTTAGTGCTTAATCCATTATGCTTGGCAAATAGACTCATTAATTTCTTAATCAGAACTAAGGATTAGATCCTTAAAGTATGATAATGAAATTGAAGGATCTTCATAGATCTTAGAAGTAAAAATTGCAAAAGTAAACTCTTGGAGAGTTAATGGCTATTCTCAAGGAGACAAAGCCAAAGTTTACAATAAGGCAAGAAGCGCAAGGCGCATCTTACTTCGACATTCTAGAAGGCCAAGGCTTGGCCAAAGCTTCTGGGTGTGGAATTGGGGCAAAGGAAAAATCGTTATAATCTTCTGGGAAGATAAAGGACATATCCAAGAATGTCTGCCTAAACTGTCGCAAACGGGGACACGGAAGCGTGACTGCCGTTTGGACAAGGCAGACATAAAGGAATTGAAGACGGGCAAGGCTCTGACTTCAAATATGTTTGTCATAAATAGTTCGCTACTAGTATTAAAATTGAATTTTTGATACTAAATGTGGTACATAAATATGTACTGGTGTGCAGAATCTGCTATGCGCATGATACTGACTTCAGTTGAGATTAATCTGCGAATTGAAAACGGGACAACTGTCGCTGTTTTAACCGTAGACACCTAAGTTTAGGAACTAAACTTCGGGTGTGTACTTAAATTAGGAAACTGTTAAATGTAACTAGTTTGACTAGGAACATTATCTACATATCAGGGTTTAACCCGTTGCGGGTGTACCTTTATATTCTATATAACTAAAGTGTTTTATTTTATAAAGATGATATTGAGATAAACACATTAGATGTGAATAACAGTATTTATATTTTGAATATAAATAAATATCAAACATATAACATAACAAACAAATAGCTCGAACTGAATTAATCAGTTGAAACTTTATTATGGCATTGTTGTTTGGGACACAATTAACCAGACTCGTATATCCACACTTTCGAAGAGTGGGTACTAGGACAAATTTGATTCTATTCAAATAATGTCTACGAATCTAATTTAATTGGGCAAAGTGCCTAAAATACTATTTACTTGGTAAAAGTGCAAGTGCCACCGATCTGTTAGCCCTTGGTCATAGTGACGTAGGTGGGCCCATATCTAGCTAGGCTAGATGTGTATATGAATATTTTGAGACCTTTATAGATGTAGCATCGCGTTATGGTTATATGTTTCCTTTGAAACACAAATCGGAAACTTTTAGAGTTTCGACACGAAATAGACAAACAGAATCGGCTAAAGTATTAAACCATCACGGTTAGACCATGATGAAAATACTTAAGCAATAAGTTTCTCATATACTTGAAAGAGTATAGTATTCTTTCAATGAGGACTCCTCCCGGAACACGTCGGTTTGACGATGTGTCCGAACGGATAAACAAAGTTTTTTTTTATACATGATAAGGTTAATCATGAGTCGCTCTGAGCTACCATTTCCTTCAACGGATACGCATAAACAGTGCAAAAACTTATTTTGAATAAGGTTCCATAAAATCTGTTTGACAGACTTCATACTAGATATGAATAGGAAAGAAACCGGGTTTTCTAATTCCTGAAGATTTGGGAATGCTAGGCATATATTTGGATGATACCAAACTAAAACCCAAATCGGATAAGTGCCTAATTGTAGGTTATCATAGGGAAACCAAAGTATAGTACTTATATATCTCACAAGAGAACAATTTAATTTTTGCTCACCATGTGATTTTCCTAAGAGGAATACCTATATGCAGTGGTAAGTGGGAGGAAAGTAAAACTCGATGAAAATTGGAGTAATACTATTCCAGGCATCGATTCCTAATGGAACACAAATAGTTCATCAAGGATGAAACTAGACCAGTAATCTTCGAATACACAAGAACCACGTAAGTCGGAGAGAGTCAGAAAACAACCTGGGGTATGGGTTTCTGATCTCACCTCATAAAGATGTCTATCTTTTTTAGGAACACCAACTGACCACGTATGAGGAAGTGATACAAGGTATCGACTCCCTATTATGGCAAAGTGTCATAATGTCCGAAATGGATTCCATGTATATCAACTAAGTTTGGATACTAGTTGATGTACCGCAAGGCATTGTGCCTATTGGTACTATATAAGTCTTCAAGGAAGACATACGTGGAAGGCAACATACCAACGTATAAAGCTAGGCTTGTAGCGAAAAGATATCGCTATCAACATTGTGTCGATTACGATGAAACCTTTTAACCTGTTGCCATGGTTAAATCCATTTGGATAATGCTTGTTAATGCTGTATGTTTCATTTATGAAATATGGCAGCTTGAACGTCAAAATCGCTTTCCTTAAACGGAAACCTTTTGGAGGATGTTTATAACATCGTGACGGTTTTGTCATACCAAAACTAGCAAACAAGGTTTGCAAGTTATTGATCCATGGATGGATTGAAGCAAGCATAGCGTTCTTGGAATAGTTCGTTTTGATGTAATCATAATGGTATATGATTTAATTCAAAAAGAAAATGATTCTTGTGTATATAAAGGTTAGTGGGAGCGCACTGACAGTGAATGTCCTAAGTAATAATGACATGTCATTTCTTGGAAATGATATTCCCATAAATACAATCGGTGAAAGCTTGGCTTTCAAGAAAATCTCCGTAGAATTCTTAGGAGAAAACAACCTTTATTCTAGGAATAAAGATCTACTGGGATAGATTTAAAGTTGTTAGCAATCTCCGAGAACTCGTACATTGAAATAAATGTACGCGACCTAGTGTCTCATACGCTTTGAGCATATGGATTCACAATCAGGCCAATCCAAGTGATAATCACTGGATTGAAGTTAAGAACATGCTTTAGTATCTTAGAGATCTAAGGATGCTGTCTTATACTATGGAGAATGAGAACTTGAAGTGACTGGGTTCACCGTTGCAAGTTTCCTAACCGACAAAAACGACTATAAGTCGTAACAACGGTACTATATAGTTTGAATAACGGAACAGTGAGCTGGAAATTTTCCAAGCAAGATATTGTTACCGAATAACAACAACACGCGGGTTATTGCTGCAGCTGAGGTAGCAATAGAAGCCATTTGGGTCGATAATAAATCTAATTAGATTAGATATAGTTCTGTTAGCAGCTGAGCTAGGCTTCAGCGCAGGCTAAGGAATTAATAGTCTCATCAAAGATCCAGATACATACTTCGACTATTCATCTGATTTGTTCGGATCATACATCGTGGCGATGTGATGATCGAATAAATCGCATAAGATAATAATCATGAAAATCCACTAACGAAAGTCTATTCTCAGTAATTTGAGCGAACCGTACATAGTTCCGGTGTATGACACTCGAATGACTAGCTATAGGCCAATTGGGAGATTGTTGGACAGTTATGACTCATAGCGTCACTATTTGTACAGATCATGGTGTTGTTGTACAAATTAACTATGTGACAAAGGAAATTGCACTTTTATCATTTGTGATTAGATCACCAAAGATGTATAAATGATAGAAGGTCCTTATGATTAGTTCCTGGATTGAGATGATATGAGACAGTATCAATCCACGAAGGTTTAATCATTAAATATCCCTAGTCGGAGTATTATCGAGATTGGACATCGATAATGCGCAAAAGACTAGTATTACACTTGTGCGCGTTGTGAGTGCATAATGACATAGTTCTTATATATTTGGGTATAGGATACTCATGCAAGTGTAGGTGGAGGTTGTGTTTTACCGATGGTACGGAAAACAACTTCGCTCTGGATAGACACCTTGGAATTCCATTGGTAGTATGACTATGTGTCTATGGTAGTCCGAATCAGGCTAGGTGTATTTGGTCTTAACCTAAGACTTGCACCGCTAATACTTGCGACAATCAATATACTTTGGTTTTGGTCGTCCAGGGCTTTAACAGGTTATGTGTATGCCTCTGTTGGGTATATTGAGAATCGTAGTGTATTGGGTGTGATGTCAAGACAGAAGTATCACTCCAGTCATAGTGGAGATGATGATCACGTAGGATACGGTACTAGTGCTCTTATGTACTGCAGTCATCGGGATAATATGACTAGGTCATGATTATCTGTTATAGAGACTAGTTACCAGAGATCCGATATGTGCTTCGTACGGGGCAGACACATTTCAAGCCATAGGCCTTGCACGTGACATCCTATACTGGATCGAAATACGCAATACTACGTATACTACGCCTGATATAGATCACCATATTCTTGTAAGGATATTTCTGGAGAATTGGGTAGGTATGGCGCTTTGCTAGAAGCCAACCTTGTCTTGTAAATCAGTAAAAGCGTAGTACTAGGTACTTACGTGTTCAGATAGTCCGACGACCGAATTTACTACCAACATATCTGGGGATCTCATGGGTCGCTTCCGAAGATTCACCGATGACGTATGACTTGCACTTTATTAATCTGGGATTAATTAGATGAGAGAGAAAATTAATCTGGGATTAATTGCAGAGATATTTTATATGGGATAAAATATTATTTAAAGAGAGAAAACGATTAATTTGGAATTAATCGATAAAATAATATATTTGATATATTATACGAAATTGGATTTCGACGCGGAATTGAAATTAGATTTTAATTCGGGCGAACGAGTTAATTTAGAATTAATTCGTTAGCGACGTGAATAGTGATTTTGCTAGGCATAATTATATAATTTCGTCGCAACGGAAAATTTGTTAATTTAGAATTAGCGAACCCGAGCCCGAGAGTGTTTGCGGGCGCACTCGCATTGCGAACTTAAGTGCGGCCCACAAGTCACATCAAGCGTCAAATCATTAGTCATATCAAGCGTCAAATCATTAGTCACATCAAGCGTCAAATCACTTGTCACTTTGAGTGATGTGACAATTTGTCACTTGATTGATTGATGGAGGTGGTTGGCATTAAAGCCTTGACTTTTTTGAAAAGCAAAAATTGGTAAATGAATTTGGAAATTCATTAAGTGTATTAGATACACAATTTTCACCAACCAACAAAATTTATCTCTTCTCTTTCTTCCTCTCTCTCTCACGCCCAAAAGGGGCTGGTTTTTCTTCTGTTTTTTCAGCAAAATGCCGAGAACAATGAGAAGTTCCATGGTGATTTTGTGGCAAAATTACCAAAGTGCTAGCACACAATAGAGTCTTACGAAGGTGATAGGGAACCGCACCCGTGAGCATGGAATCACATCACGAAAGCTTGGAGCTTGGAGATGATCCATGGCCGAAAATGGTGGAGACCAAAACAGTGGACTGCCGAGACTTCCAAGGAGGGCAGAAAAGATTTTTGTTCTTCGACTCATCGCTCAACCGCTCAATGTAAGTATTCTGTAACTTCCTTCGTGTATTCGTACTTATGTTTCATTGCTTTAATCGATCCTCGGGACCATAGATTTTCCCAACACTTTATGGTCGGTTGGAATTAATCAGAAATCTGACTTAATCAGGATACCGCCTTTATGTTCGGTTGGTAATGTCATGCAAATTTATATATTATAATATTGGAGATTCTTAATTAGAAGTTATAAAAGTGGATCCTCTAACCCATAGCATTTTATTTTATTATTTTATTTTACCTTTTTTAATTTTCAAGTTTATTTTATTTTGTTTTCTTTATTTAAGTTTTTAATAGTCCTAGACATTTGTTGTAACTAAATACCTTATCTAGGGTTGTGATGAATTCCAATATCACTGGTTTATAAGTTGGTTATTTTATATATTGGGTAATATATTGTTTTATTTATTGAGTCTTAGTCTTAATGCTTCTTATTAACTGGCCATTAATAGGGTTGATTTGGTAAACTTAAAATGAACTTGGAAAATGGATTTTAAGTTTCAGCCTTAGACTCAATAGCTCACGATCTAACCTTAGGGTAAATTTCACTTAAGGTAGATTTCCTTACAGGATAGGAATATACCTGTCGGGCGGGGGTAGCCATAATTGGAACTTAATCTTAATGAATTTGGAGTTTCTTAATTAACATAGGAATATAGTTAATTGGGTTAGTTTTTGTGTTTGCATCTCACCATCGGAATAGGCTTTTGCATAACTTCGTGTTCCAGGTTAATAAACCGACATATTGCACAAACATGAGTTAATCACTTCATCTTTAAAAGATATTGGAAGGATTCACAACCATAGATAGCTTTATAATATTTATTTTTCCTTTAATTTACTTTCGCACTGTTTTATTTACTTGTTTTAGATAAACATCACCATCCAACCAACAATCAATCAATTAGATACTCGTAGACATTTAACTTCAATAAATTAATAGCTTAGGTATTAAGTCCTCGTGGGATCGATACATTTTACACTACTTGAGCAATACATAAGCTTGTGTTACTTATGTGTTTATCACCGATCAAGTTTTTGGCGCCGTTGCCGGGGACTTATTTATTTTTTACTATTAGTTTTGGGGTTAGATATTTTACTTGTGTCTAATTTATTTTTACTTATTATTTTTGTTTTCTTGTGTTTCAGTTCTCAGAAACTACATGAGAAGGAGCAGAAACTTGAAATCCGTCCGCTTGACCCAGAAATTGAAAGAACAATCAGACATTTGAGAAGGGAAAGGCGAGAAGATCAAGAAGCACTGATCAACATGAACAATCAAGAACCTGAACCTTTGGAGGTTGCACCACCAATTCCCATTCGAGACATAACTATTCTGGTGGTTGACGGCTTCATATCATGTATCGTACTTCCTCCCTTACCAGCAAATGCGTGTGACATCAAAACATGCATTCAGATTGTACAACAATCAGTTCAGTTTGAGGGAAGTGCAACTGAAGATCCTAATGCCCACATCAGCAACTTCCTGGAAGTTTGCGGCACATTCAATTACAACTGAGCGGTAGAAGAAGCAATGAGACTGCGTGTGTTCCCATATTCTTTGAAAGACAGAGCTAAAGCTTGGCTACATTCATTACTAGCAGGTCCCATCACAATGTGGAACACACTTGCCACCAAATTCTTTGCAAAATATTTTCCCCCAGCCAGAACAACAAAGCTGAGGAACGACATCACATCCTTTGTGCAACATGACTCAGTATCTCTCAGCGAAGCTTGGGAAAGGTATAAGAAATTGCTCCGGAAATATCCTCACCGTGAGATTGCAAAGTGGCTATAAGTCCAAACCTTCTACAATGGACTTTCTAGACTAATGAGAACCACAATAGATGTTGCTGCTGGAGGAGCTTTAATTTTGAAAAAGGAGAAGATCAGGCCTGAGGCTTAATTGACGAAATGGCCAACAATAATTATTTGTGGCCAATAGAGCATGATTCAACGAATAGCAGGAATCCACGAAATAGGAGCCAACACAGCAATGAATGCCAAGTTGGATCAGATATGCAAATTCATGGAAACTCTTAACATGCAGAGTAATGCTGGATCCACAAGTTTACCATATAGAGGAGCACCAGAGGTAGAATCTTACAACCAACATGATGAGATGATGAATTATGTCAGCAATTTCAACAAACATGGAAAGAATCCATATTCCAATACCTACAACCCAGGCTGGAGGAATCATCCCAATTTCTCATGGTGCAACACTACAGGGCAAGGGAAGAATCCACCACCAGGATTCCAACAGCAGAATAAAAGCCAGGATTATGAGAAGAAGCCAGGAATGGAAGATGTGCTTGCCTAGATGAAAAAGCAAGAAGCCAAATATGATTCTATGTTTCAAGCCCAAGCAACATTGAATCAAAGTCAATCTGCTTCTATAAAGGCTCTGGAAAATCAATTGGGACAACTGGCCAATGCTCAGAGTTACAGACCGCAAGGTACCATTCCTAGCAACACAGAACCAAATCCAAGGAACATAGGGAATGAACAATGTCAAGCCATCACTTTGAAAAGCGGCACTGAAATCAACAAAGATGTTGGAATCAAGGCATCCACTGAGAAAGTTCCAAAAGAAAGCAGTGAAGCTAAAGCACATATGGAGGAAAAAGAGGCAAAAGAAAATGATCGAGAAAGATTCACTCCACCTCCACCATTTCCACAGCGTCTCCAGAAACATAAACTAGACAAGCAGTTTGCTCGATTCCTGGAGATCTTCAAAAAGCTGCATATCAACATTCCATTTATAGAAGCGTTGGAATAAAAGTCCAGCTATGTCAAATTCATGAAAGATATTCTGTCGCGAAAGTGAAGATTGGGAGATTATGAGACAGTAGCATTGACAGAAGAATGCAGCGCCATCATTCAGAGGAAGCTTCCCCCAAAGTTGAAAGATCCTGGCAGTTTCACTATCCCTTGCACCATAGGAGAACATTACTTTGGTAAGGCTTTGTGTGATTTAGGTGCTAGTATTAACTTGATGCCTTTGTCTATTTACAGGAAACTGCAGATTGGAAAAGCAAAGCCCACCTCAGTTACTCTGCAACTTGCTGATAGAACGCTCACATTTCTGATAGGAGTAGTGGAAGATGTATTGGTCAAATTCGAAAAATTCATGTTCCCAGCATATTCATTGTTCTTGACATGGAAGAAGACAAAGACAAACCCATTATCCTCGGAAGACCATTATTAGCTACAGGTCGAACCATCATTCATGTACAAAAAGGTGAACTAACTATGTGTTGGACAATTATGACCTATAGCATCACTATTTGTAAAAAACATGGTGTTCTTTGTACAAATTAACTATGTGACAAAGGAAATTGCTCTTTTATCATTTTGTAATTGGATTACTTGGATATATAAATGATAAAAGTCCATATGATTAGTACCGGATTAATAAGATATGAGACAGTATTAATCCACGAAAGGTTTAATCATTAAATATCCCTAGTCGTAGTATTATCGAGACTAGACATCGATAATGCGGAATAGACTAGTATTACACTTGTGCGCGTTATGGAAGCTTAACGACATAGTTCTCATATATTTAAGTTTTGGATACTTATGCAAGTGTGATATGAGGTTCTGTTAGCCGTTGGACCGGGAACAACTTCGCTCTGGATAGACCCATCGGAGTCCCATTGGTATTATAACTATATGTCTATGGGAATCCGAATCGGGGTAGGTGTATGTGGTCTTAACCTGAGACTTGCATCGCTAATACATGCGACAATCAGAATACATTGGTTTTGGTCGTCCGGAGCTTTAACAGGTTCTGTGTACGCCTCTTCTGGGTATACTGAGAATCGTAGTGTATTGGGTGTGATGTCAAGATGGAAGTGTCACTTCAGTTATATGGAGATGATGATCACGCAGGGATACAAAACTACTATAGCTATCAGGATAGTATGACTAGGTCATGATTATCCGATTAAAGAGACTAGTTACTAGTGATCTGATATATGCTTAGTACGGGGCAGACACAATTCCAGCCCTAGGCCTAGCATGTGACATCAGATACTGGATCATAATACGCAATACTTAGTATACTACGCCTGATAAAGATTATATATTTCTCGTTGAATATTTCTGGAAAAATGCACATTACTTTGCTAGAAGCCAACCATGTCTTATAAATATGTAAGAACGTGGTACGGGGTACGCACGTGTTCGGATAGTCCGACAACCGGATTTACTACCAACATATCCAGGAATCTATTGGGTCGCTTCCCAAAGATTCAGCGATGACATTTGACTCGAACAAAATTAATCTGGGATTAATTATGAGAGAGAAAATTAATCTGGGATTAATTGCGTCATGAATTAATCTAGGATTAATTCGTGAATAAGAGAGAACGCGATTAATTTGAAATTAATCGGTAAAATAAATTTAATAGTTAACTTAGATTTTTCTACTTAATTTATTTATTTGGGCTAAAATAATATATTGGATATATTAATTGAAATCAGATTTCAACACGGAATTAAAATTGGATTTTAATTCAAGCATTTGGAATTAATTCGTAAGCGAATTCCGTAATAATTTTGCGAGGCATTATTATTTGATTAAATTGGGTTTAATTACGTTGCGGCGGTAAATTCGTTTAATCGGATTAAGCAAAACCGGGCCCAAAGTCGTGTTGTGTGTGCCAACCAAATTTTGAATTTAAATCGGGTGAGACCCACTACTCACATCACTTGTCAAAGGTGATGGTGCTAGTTGGCCAAAGTAAATGGTTTTCACAAAACCGCTTATTTTTAACCAACTTGGTTTTGGAAACCAAATATAACACACACTTGTTTTTTAAACAACTAACTATTCACTATCTCCCTCACATCTCTCTCTTAGCCGAAAATATGCAACTCTGGGAGGGAATTTTTCTTTTGTTTTTTGTTCTTGCTAGCACATAAGGAGTCAATTTAAGGTGATAGGGAAACTCACCCAAGTGTTGGAAACACTCTACAAAGGCATGGAGCTTCTTCAACATCCATAAAAGTCTTGAACTTCATCCGATCAAAGTGAGTATTTCTGCAACTTTCTTTGATTAATTCACAAACAAATCTTGCTTAGAGATCATGTGGCATGTCTAAGACACTTACAATGGTATCAGAGCGAGATCTAAGTAAGATTTGGATTCTAGGGTTTGTATACTTTAATTTGGGATTTTATGCTTGGAGCTCGTAAATGTCTAAATTGGTTATTTGGTTGTGTTTATATGATGTTGAATTGGATTTGTACATCTTTGGAATTGAGAAAAATGATTAGATCAAAAATCCCCAATTTCTTATCATGGCCGAAAATATGCCCTAGAAGACTCATGGTGATTTTTTTTGAAAATTTGACAATTGGATGTGTTAATAGCATGAAATAAATCTTATATGTTGATTTAATTGGATTGAAATCAAATTGAGTGTTATTTTATACTTTACAATTGTTGTATCATCTGAATGCTTATTGCCGTGAGCTATAAGCATGTTGTGATGGATTGATTTTGCTTCAATTGTGTTGGACATGAATTGAATAATAAAGCATGATTAATTAGTTTAATTGATGTTTTGGAAATATTAGTTTAATTAATTAATTATATTAATTGCACTTTAATTAAATTAATATGTAATTTGGAATAATGTATTAATTTAATTTGTTGTAATTGGGCTTAATGGGCTTGGTTTGGCCAAATTTAGTTTTGGACAATTGGGTTGGATCCAATTGGGCATAAAATCATTTCCATAAAGTCCAAATATAACTTTTGGGCCTTTTAAAATTTAATTGGGCCTGATGGGCCAAAATTGATTTTTGGGCAACTGGTGATTCCTAATTGGGCCTTCGTTTTTTGGTTGGATCCATAATGGCCAAAGCTCATGCCTAAAGAATTAATTGAAAGCCCATTGGACTTTAATTGAATAGTATTGGATACTAATTGGGCCTTTGAGACCCATTAAGATTGGATTTGGAATCCAAGTCTAAAAGGCACTTTTAAAAGTGTAATTATTTAATTTGGAATTAAAAAATAAATTAGTATTGGATACAATTTAAATTGGCTTTAAAATTATAGTTCGATATAATTCAAGAATATGTACTTTGAGTATTTATTCTTAAACGAGTTGGACTCGTGCAAATCAAATCGTTGTTTGAACATTTGATGGTCATTAATTCAAAGATTAATTAATTGGATTAGATTGATTGAATAACATGCTTTGTGTGAATACTTGGATGTATTTGTATGAATAATGTATATTAGATGGATATTTGATGGGTGGGGGCAATTTTGGAAATTGTTGTAAATTTGGAATTTATTTAAATTGGACCTGCGTGTCCAGTTTTTCACCTCTATTCTCTTTGTATTTCTCTTCTCACCAATTCCCCTCAATGTAAATGAGGTTTCTTTAATGTGTTATGTAATTAGGTAGAAGTATGTATAGTGCTAGCGGGAGAGAGAAAATGGAGAAATTTGTTCTAGGAACAAATTATTTTATATATCCATCAGCATATCATTATTAAATTTTATTCACGCCTTATTATGCTTTTAGAATGCATGTTTAAGGGTGTATGATGACACATAATCAAAGATAATAAATTGGTTGCGAATTTACCCGAAAAAAACCCTAATTAAATATTAAGCGTTTTCCTTCCATTGAGTGGTTCTCTCTCAAGATCCAAGATTGGCATTGGTTTGTTGGCCAAAGTCAAGATCAATGTCCATTGCGGATGTGTTTGAACCACGAAAGCTTTGTTCCATATCGCATGTCTTGGGCAGTTGTGACTTGTTGGCCAAAGTCAATGTCACTTCTAGTTCATCGACGTGGATTACGAAGCTTTCTCACTGTCAATGGGTTGCACTTAACTGGATCATTAAGCTTGTTGAGCCAAAGCCAAGGCTTACTTGATTCAGAGGAAAAGGTTGGGAAATATATATTGGATATATATCTCGGACTTGGAGGTCCACTTACCGGATCTAGGAATTGGATGAGATCTAATTGATCTTAGAGATCTACCAAGTTAAGTTTCATACAGCTTGTTGGCCAAAGTCAAGGTTGTGTGTTATTTAACGGGATCCTAGCCCACTAGGAAACTGGGTTTCCCGAGTATTCCACAGAGGGTTAGAGGCTCGCCGAAAAATAGTGGGAGACTAGTAATAAATTTTCAATTTCGTTTAATACTTGCTAAACACACTCTTTTTAATTTTATTTATCGTTATTATAAATATATATTAGTTGGACTAATATAGAATATTGCTTTCTTTGAACAGTTAGACTGTGCAACACACTACTCTATTTGTAGTTGGTTAAGAGCCATTACATTTTGAGTGTACCCGAAATCATTGATTGGATAGTTGGACTATTGCAATCGAGATGGCTGGAAATATTAGCGTTAATGGACATAATCCTGGGTGAAAATATCTTTAACGGTGTAAATTTCCAGATTGGGAAATGAATCTCAGGATAGTCCTGGGAGCTGAGAAGTTACTCAATTGGATAGAGAAACCTCTCGGGCCATGAGCCCGGAGTTGAGCAAATAGTAGAGCATGAGCTTAGAAAGACTCATCGTGATGATAACTTTAGTGCTCAATCTGTTATACTTGCCACAATGACTCCTAATTTCGTCGTCAGAACTAAGGATTAGATCCTTATACCATGATGTTGAAATTAAAGGATTTTCATAGATCTAAACTTAGATCTTAGAAGTTCGAATTGCAAAAGATTCTCTTTCGCTCGTGTATGTCAGAGGGTACATTTTTCGAGCACTAGGTGTCGCAAATGATTGCTAACATCGAACAGCTAGGTTAGCTGGGTATTATCTACGAGGCCGAGACTTCCATGGATTTGATCTTACAGTCTCTGCCCGAATGTTGGGGCGGGTTCATCATGAACTAAGAGAAAACTCTTGGAGAGTTAATGGCTATGCTCAAGGAGGTAGAGCCAGAGCTTCCAAAAGGGCAAGAAGCGCAAGGCGCATCTTACTTCGACATCCCAGAAGGCCAAGGCTTGGCCAAAGGCTTCTGGGGTGTGAAGAAAAGGGAAAAGGCAAAATCATCACAGTCTTGGGGAAGACAAAGGAAACATCCCAAGATGTCTGCCTAAATTGTGGCAAACGGGGTCACTAGAAGTGTGACTATCGTATGGACAAGGCATACATGAAGGAAGTGAAGGCGGGCAAGGCTCCGACTTCAAGTATGTTTGTTATTGTAATAAACGTATCCACTACTGGTTTTAAAAATTGGATTTTTGATACTGGATGTGGTACATACATATGTATTGATGTGTAGGATCTGATGATTAGCAGGATACTGACTTCAGATGAGATCGACCTGCGAGTCAGAAACGGGACGAGAGTCGTTGTTTTGGTTGTGGGAACATAAGTTTTGGAACTGCTCTTTGGGCATGTACTTAAATTAGGAAACTGTTATAATGTACCTAGTTAGACTAGAAACATTATCTCTATATCTAGTTTAACTCATTGCGGGTAAACCTTTATGTTCTAGAACACTGGGTGTTTTATTTATAAAGATGATATTGAGATATACACATTAGATGTGAATAACAGTATTTATATTTCGAATATAAATGTATCTCAAACATATAACATGACAAACTAAAAGCTCAAATTGAGTAATACGGATGAAACTTATATATGGCATTGTTGTCTGAGACACATTAACAAGACTCGTATATCCACACTTTCGAAGACTTGATACTTGGACGGATTTGATCCTAAATCATATGATGTCTGTGAATCTTGTTTATTAGGCAAAATGTCTAAAACGCCTTTTAACGGTAAGGATGTAAGTGCCACTGAGCTGTTAGCCCTCGATCATAGTGACGTGTGTGGGCCTCATGTCTAGCCAGGCTAGAGGTGGTTATGAATACTTTGTAACCTTTACGGATGTTGCATCACGTTATGGTTATGTGTATCTTATGGAACACAAGTCGGAAACTTTTGATAAATTCAAAGAGTTTCGACACGAAGTAGAAAAACAGACCGCAAAGTATTAAAACATCACGGTTGGACCGTAGTGGAAAATACTTGAGCAATGAGTTTCTCGATTACTTGAAATAGTATGGTATTCTTTCAAAGTGGACTCCTCCCCAAACACCTCAATTGAGTGGTGTGTCCGAACGGAGAAACAGAACTTTATTGGACATAATAAGGTCAATAATGAGTCTCACTGAGCTACTAATTTCCTTCAGGGGACACGCATTGAACAATGTTATATTTATTTTGAATAAGGTTTCGAAAAATTCTGTTGGACAGACCCATATGAAATATGGACAGGAAAGAAACCAGGTTTCTCATTCCTGATGATTTGGGTATGTTGGGCATATGTTAAACGTTTGGATGGTGCCAAACTAGAACCTAAATCAGATAAGTGCCTATTTGTTGGTTATCATAGGGAAACCAAGGATATTATTTCCACAACCCATATGAGAACAAAAATATTTGTTGCTCTCCATGCGGGTTTCCTTAAAGGAATTCCTAAATGCAGTGGTAAGTGGGAGGAAAGTAAAACTCGATGAAAATCAGAGTTATACTGTTCCTGGCACCGAATTCCTAATGGAACACGAACATTTCATCAGGGATGAGACTGTTCCACAATTTTCTAATACACAAGAACCGCGTAGGTCGGAGAGAGTCAGAAAACAATCTAAGAGGTATGGGTTTCTGATCTCACCTCATGTAGATATTAATCTAATTGAGGAAGACGAACCAGCTACGTATGAGGAAGTGATACAAGGTATCGACTCCATTTCATGGTAAGGTGCCATGAAGTCCGAAATGGATTCCATGTATACAACCAAGTTTGGACACTAGTTGATGCACCAGAAGACATTGTGCCTATTGGTAGCAAATGAGTCTTCATGGTGAAGACAAACATGGATGGCAACATACGAACGTACAAAGCCAGGCTTGTAGCGAAAGGGTATCGTCATCAACATGGTGTTTATTATGACGAAACCCTTTACCCATTGCCATGATTGAATTCATTCGGATAATGCTTGCTAATGCTGCATATTTCGATTATGAAATATGGCAGATGGACGTCAAATCCGTTTTCCTTAACAGAAACCTTTTGGAGGGTGTTTACATACAACAGCCTGATGGTTTTGTCGTGCCAAAATATGCAAACAAGGTTTGCAAGTTAAATCGATCCATTTATGGATTGAAGCAAGCATTGCATTCTTGAAATCAACGTTTTGATGAGATCATAATGGTATATGGTTTCATTCAAAACGAAGATAATTCTTGTGTATATAAGAAGGCTAGTGGGAGCGCACTGACAATGATTGTCTTATACGTTGATGATGTATTATTTCTTGGAAATGACATTCCCATATTAGAATCGGTGAAAGCTTGGCTTTCATTAAAATTCTCCATGGAATACTTGGGAGAGGCAACCTTTGTTCTAGGAATAAGGATTTACTAGGATAGATCTAAAAATTATTGGCGCTCTCCGAGAGCTCGTACATTGTTAGACATGTACGCGACCTGGTGTCTCATATGTTTTGAGCATCTGAAGTCACAATCAGGCCGATCTAAGTGATGGTCACTGGATTGATGTAAAGAACATCATTAAGTATCTTAGACGAACTAAGGATGCATTCTTAATCTATGGAGAATGAGAACTTGAAGTGACTAGGTTCACCGACGTAAGTTTCCAAACCGATAAAGACGACTGCAAGTCACAATAAGGGTACATATTTTATTTGAATAACGAAACAATGAGCTGGAAATCTTCCTAGCAAGATATTGTTACCGAATCAACAAAAACAAATTATATTGCTACAGTTGAGGCAGTAAAAGAAGCATTTTGAATCTATAAAATTCCTAATTGGATTAGGAGTAGTTCTGTTAGCAGCTGAGCTGGGCTACAGCACAGGCTATGGAATTATGGTCTCATCAATGATCCAAGTATGTACTTCGACGGTTTCATCTGATTTGTGAGATCACATATTATGGCGATGTCAAGATCGACAAGATCGTTTCAGATGATAACCTTGGATATCCGCTGACGAAAGCAATATCTCAGCATAAGTATGAGCGACCCGTATATAGTTCAGGTGTTGGACACTTGAGTGATTGGCTATAGGCCAAGTGGGAGATTGTTAGACGATTATGACCTATAGCATCACTATTTGTAAAAGACATGGTGTTCTTTGTACAAATTAACTATGTGACAAAGGAAATTGCTCATTTATAATTTTGTAATTGGATTACTTGGATATTTAAATGATAAAAGTCCATATGATAAGTACCGGATTAATAAGATATGAGACAGTATTAATCCGCGAAAGGTTTAATCATCAATTATCCCTAGTCGTAGTATTATCGAGACTGGACATCGATAATGCGAAATAGGCTAGTATTACACTCGTGCGCGTTATGGAAGCTTAACGGCATAGTTCTCATATATTTAAGTATTGGATACTTATGCAAGTGTGATAGGAGGTTCTGTTAGCCGTTGGACCGGGAACAGCTTCACTCTGGATAGACCCATCGGAGTCCCATTGGTATTATGACTATGTGTCTATGGGAATCCGAATCAGGGTAGGTGTATGTGGTCTTAACCTGAGACTTGCATCGCTAATACTTGCGACAATTAGTATACTTTGGTTTTGGTCGTCCGGAGCTTTAACAGGTTATGTGTACGCCTCTTCTGGGTATACTGAGAATCTTAGTGTATGGGTGTGATGTCAAGATGGAAGTGTCACTTCAGCCATATGGAGATGATGATCACGTATGGATACAGAACTAGTACTCTTAAATGCTATAGCTATCGGGATTGTATGACCAGGTCATGATTATCGGATTACAGAGACTAGTTGCTAGTGATCCGATATATGCTTCGTACGGGGCAGACACAATTCCAGCCATAGGCCTAGCATGTGACATCAGATACTGGATCATAATACGTAATACTTAGTATACTATGCCTGATAAAGATTATAAATTCCTCGTTGAATATTTCTGGAGAATTGGGTAGGCACGGTGTTTTGCTAGAAGCCAACCATGGCTTGTAAATCGGTAAGACGTGGTACGGGGTACGCACGTGTTCGGATAGTCCGACAATCGGATTTACTGCCAACATATCCAGGAATATCTTGAGTCGCTTCCCAAAGATTCACCGATGACATTTGATTCGAACAAAATTAATTCGGGGATTAATTATGACGGAAAATTAATCTGTGATTAATTACGGCAAGAATTAATCTGAGATTAATTAACAGAGAGAAAATTAATCTGGGATTAATTGCATCATGAATAAATCTAGGATTAATTCGTGAAGAAGAGAGAACGCGATTAATTTGGAATTAATAGGTAAAATAAATTTAATAGTTAAATTTGATTTTTCTATTTAATTTATTTATTTGGGCTAAAATAATATATTGGATATATTAATTGAAATCGGGTATTTCAACACATAATTAAAATTTGATTTTAATTCAAGCATTTTGGAATTAATTCGTAAGCGAATTCCGTTAATAATTGATTGCGAGTATTATTATTTGATTAAATTAGATTTAATTACGTTACGACGGAAAATTTGTTTAATCGGATTAAACAAAACCGGCCCAAAGTCGTATTGTGTGTGCCATCCAAATTTTGAATTTAAATTGGGTGGGACCCACTACTCACATCACTTGTCAAATGTGATGGTGGTAGTTGGCCAAAGTAAATGGTTATCACAAAACCACTTACTTTTAACCAACTTTGTTTTGGAAACCAAATATAACACATACTTGTTTTTCAAACAACTAACTATTCACTCTCTCCCTCACATCTCTCTCTTGGCCGAAAATATGTAACTCTTGGAGGGAAATTTTTCTTTCATTTTTTGTTCTTGCTAGCAAATAAGGAGTCAATTTAAGGTGATAGGGAAACTCACCCAAGTGTTGGAAACACTCTACAAAGGCTTGGAGCTTCTTCAACATCCATAAAAGTCTTGAACTTCATCCCATCAAAGTGAGTATTTCCGCAAACTTTCTTTGATTAATTCACCAAACAAAAATCACGCTAAGAGATCATGTGGCATGTCTATGACACTCTACACTATGAGGTACATGACCAAGAAGTAACATTTAATATTTTCAAAGCCATGAATTCTCCAATGATGAAAAAGAGGAGGAATATTTTAGACTTGATAGTATCATCTAGAACACAGATGCAATGCAACTTTCCACTGACAAACTTGAAGCATGCATCACACATGACTGACAGAGAGGTAGATGATGAGATTTCTGGAAGTTAGCAAGTATCTTGATGGAGCCTCTCGCTTCAGATCGACACCACAATGTGGATAGTTTGGAACTATCGAAAATGAGCGAATCAAGCCCTCGATTGAAGAACCACCGCAGCTTGAACATAAGCGTTTTGAGCACTGAAGAAGGTAAATCTTGATCTACAAGCAGCAGGAGAGAACGGCTCCACCAACTGAACGAATTGGAGGAATTTTGCCTTCATGCTTATGAAAATGCCAAACTGTACAAAGAAAAGACCAAGAAGTGGCATGATAAAAAAATAGTAAGCATACAACTGGAACCAGGGCAACAGGTGTTGATATACAATTCAAGGGTGAAACTTTTCCCTGGAAAGTTGAAATCAAGGTGGTCAGGTCCATTTGTGATTACTCAGGTGTTACCTTACGGAGTAGTTGAGATATACAACCCCAACTCTAACAACACATTCAGGGTAAACAGTCAGCATGTCAAGTATTACTGGGGAGAATCATTTGAGCGACAAAACAAAACTCTCACACTTGTCGATCCAGCCTAACAATCAGGCAGTCATGTCTAGCTGACGACGTTAAACTTAGCGGTAGCAGGGAGGCCCCATGCAATTTATGTATATATTAAGATTTGGTGTGTTTTATTTTTTTATGTTTATTTTTTGTAGGTAAAGTCACAGACATAATGGAAGACGTTCTCGCAAATCTTCACAAGCATTTTCCTTTTCTCCCTCAAAACTCTCTTATGAAAGTCTACAAAGTACGCATTGAACGAATGAGATTTCTGATGATCAAATGTTTTCCTAGTGACATTCGTTCGATAATTGAAGCACGAGTCTGATTGGCAAGTGAGTCATCTAACTCTTTTATTTCATTTCTGTCTGGTTTAGGAAAAAACACCTATGCTTAGAAAAGAAGAGCTAAAAGATTAGTGTTTTCTATAAATGTGCACGCATGACATGTAATACTCGTTGTCGTTCTTTAGGAATGGTGTCTGATAACCGCGAAGATAAAATTAAATTCATTAAGGATGGCATGAGTAAGGAGTTTTTAGATGACATATCATTGATTCTTGAGACGCATCCCAGTGGATATGTGTATCACGCAATTCGCATGTTACATATACAGTTTCGAAAAGAAAGACAACAATTAAGTCTCGAGAATCTGACTTTAAAAGACCATATTTGCCAATTTATAAGAAAATTGGATGGGAAGCTTGTCCCTGATGCATAGATGTCATTCAAGTCGTTACTACTTGTACATATTATTATCTCTTGTCTTTAATTATAATTGTGATTTGTTTTGTTATTTTCTTTATTTTCGCCGACAGGATCCAGACTTTTTGACTTTCACGATTTATTTTACTTTTTAGCTAATAATTACATTTTGCAGGTACTAGTGCTATTATTACTCACCCTTTTTCAGGATCTATAAATGCAGCTCGTCATTGCACTCTTGTAGACATCCAGATTTGAGAAAGAAATATTAAAAAAAATGGAAGCAACTTCAAGAAGACGAGTTGTTAACATCTGTGCATTTTTTACGGTACTAGTGCTGGTTCTAAACCAGAATTCGCTGAGGCATCACATGAATTGGGTAGAGTCATTTGAGAGGAATATGCACTTAGTATATGGCAGTGGCAATCTTGGACTAATGGGGTATGTTTCAAGGGTGTACAGGAAGGAGGAGTCAAGTTTTGGGAATCATCCCAAAACCTTTGGCGGAGGCGAATCTTATCGGACAATCAAACAGAGATGAATGCATCGTGCCAGGTATGTCTGAACGACTTGTTGAAAGGATTAACCTTGGTGATGCTTTTATTGCTTTGCCAGGTGGCTTGGGCACGATGAAGGAAATTTTTTCAGTGCTATCTTGGGCGAACTTGAACATACACCAGAAACCAATTGGACTGTTTAACGTTGATTGATTTTTTTACTTTCTTTGTGTGTTTCTTGATGATGCCTGGAGAAATGGGTTCCTTTCAAAACCTGTAAAAGATATCCTCTTCACTGCCAGAATAGCCCATGATATAATTGACCAACTTTTAGCCTTTGAACCACAAATTGACCCTATCATTTCCAAGATAAAATGGTCTGATAATGATTGTGGTAAGAAACGTCGGATAAATCTGGATCTTAACATTTAGTTGTCTTTTTAGATATAGAATTTCACACTAACCAGGTACTGTCTTCTAAACTCTTCTTCTTCTTTTTAGACATTGGGGACAATATCTCAATTAGGTTTGAGGGAGGGGAATAGTTGACTAGTATCTTTTTTTTTTTTTTCGTTGTGTTGTTTTGTTTGATATTTAGTCAAAAATTCAAAAAATATAAAAAAAAAAAAAAAATTTTTAAAAAAAAATTGTTATTCTTTTTTAACTTGACTAACCAGGTGGAATTATGTTTGAGATAGCTGTGTAAGGAATTTTCACTCCTGAGACGTATCTCAACCTATTTCGTAACAAGTTAATTTTTGTTTATTTCCTTTTGAATTATTTAAATTCGTGAATTCTCCATAATACTGACTAAATTGGATCTTCATATGCTCATTTGACAGGTATTATCAACATGCATGGTAACATACGGAAATGAGTTGTAAGTGAAAAATTTATAATATTCAGTGCTCTAGTTTATTGGAGGAAGCATATGAAAGTGATGGAATAAAAAAAATTATGTATATAAATAATTAACCATGCTTTTACTTAGTAACCGGGCGTCTTGCCTCAGTAAGCAGAGATTGTTCGCGTCAAACAGTAAAAGCTTGAGTTAATAATAATAAAGTTTCTACTTAGTAACCGAACGTCTTGCCTCAGTAAGCAGAGATTGTTCACGTCAAACGGTAGAACCTTTAAACATCTGAGATCCGAGTAATTAAGTCTGTAGGGGTGTCTTAACACCTAGTGCCCTAAAGCCAACTGGTTTGGGAGTCACTGGCCCAAAGCTCACTACATGGATTGAAGATGTTATATAAGAAAAAAAATTCATTGCTAAAAAGGTGTGAATTCTGATATAATTTTAGGATAAAAATATTACTCTCTTTTCAACTGCACTCATGAATATTGTGGGCACAATGATTTGATTAAAACCATGTTGGTTGTGTATATGGAGAATGGTAAAAATAATCGGAGAATTTAATTAGTTGGTAATTTAGAAAGAAAGAAAACAACTATTAACTTGGATAAAAATTTCATTTTTTTAGTCACTCACTTATTTTATGTGTTTGATTTTACATTTGACTAACGTTTGTGGGTATCGTCGATGTAAGCCCTCACGAGACCACAACTCATCCACTAGGGACACCTAGGGGTTTAAAGGCTTGTTGCATACACTAAATGCAACCGTGATCCCTACGAAATTGGCTTTGTTTAATCTAATTTCAAAGTTGTTTATTGTATTTTATTTTGTTTGTTTTGCTCGAGGACTAGCAAAATGTTAGGTTTGGGGTGTGATAAGCGGAAACTATATCAATATTTACCGCCTCTTTTACTTAATATTTTATATAGTTTCTCGAGTTTTGTGAATATTTTGATGTGTTTTGTGTTATTTTGTAGATAAATAAGATTTCAGGACTTAATGGAATCAAATCAGGGCTAAAACGGTAAAAAATGGACAAAAGGGCAAAAACAGAATTTCACGCGTAGCGACGCACACATTACGCATCGCGACAAACCATATTTACTATACTATCGACACTCGTCATCGCCATGTCAGCATGTGCGTAATCATCACGTCATCATGACGTCAGCACAATAATTCAGTTTACCGACACGTAATTCCTTACGTCAGTATGTCGTCAGCGTCGTGACTCCAAGCCTTCACGCATCGCGATGCCGAACCAATAATTCATCTACCGACAGTCGCATTCCACATGTCAATATATCATCAAAGCCGCATACCACGTGTTAAGAATCCACACACGTCGCGATGTGAAGAGCCAAAATTTGCCTATAAATTGAGGCCAAATTCATTTGAAATTTTCATACTTCTTATGGGGATTTCCTTAAGAATACTAAGAAGATAGTATCTTGTTTGTTTATTTACAGCTATCTTGTATTTAATTTTTATTTTAAGCAACAAATCTTTCTTTGTTTCGCTTTAAAGTATGAGTAGGTAACTTCCCTCTGCTGGGGTGAAAAATAAAGCTTTTATTATTATAATTTAGATTAATCTCCCTTAATTATAATATATAAACTATCTTAAAATCTGACTTAATATGATACCGTCTATATGGTCGGTTTGACTTAATTAAATTGATTTTAACCTGACTTAATTGGATACCGCCTTTATGGTCGGTTGGAATTAATAAAAAATCTGACTTAATCAGGATACCGCCTGTATGGTCGGTTGGTAATGTCATCAAAATTTATATATTATAATAAGGGAGATTTCTAAGTTAGAAGTAATAAAAGTGAATCATCTAACCCCCAGCATTTTATTTTATTATTTTATTTTACTTTTTTAATTTTCAAGTTTATTTTATGTTGTTTTCTTTATTTAAGTTTTTAATAGTCCTAGATATATGTTGTAATTAAATACCTTATCTAGGGTTGTGATGAATTCCAATATCACTGGTTTATAAGTTGGTTATTTTATGCCTTGGGTAATATATTGGTTTATTTATTGAGTCTTAGTCTTAATGCTTCTTCTTATCTGTCCATTAATATGGTTGATTTGGTAAACTTAAAATGAACTTGGAAAATGGATTTTAGGTTTCAGCCTTAGACTCAAAAGCTCACTGATCAGTGGTAAACATACATGTAACGCAAGCGCATGTATCGCTCAAGTAGTATAAAATGTATCGATCCCACAGGGACTTAATATCTAAGCTATATATTTATGAAGTTAAATGTCCACGAGTATCTAATTGATTGATTGTTGGTTGGATGATGATTTTTATCTGAAATAAGTAAATAAAACAGTACGAAAGTAAATTTAAGGAAAAATCAATATTATAAAATTATCTAGGGTTGTGATTCTTTCCAATATCTTTTAAAGATGAAGTGATTATCTCATATTTGTGCAATATATAGGTTTATTAACCTGGAACACGAAAATATCAGCGCGTCGCGACGCAGAAGTTGTGCGCATCGCAACGCGAAATTCTAATTTTCCCTTTTTTGTATATATTTCGCTGTTTTGGCCCTAATTTGATTCTAGAGAGTCCTGAAATCCTATTTATCTATAAAATAACACAAACACATCAAAATATTCACAAAACTCGAGAAATTATACAAAATATTAAGTAAAAATGGCGGTATATATTGATATATTTCCCGCTTATCACTCACGATATCACCTTAGGGTAAGTTTCACTTAAGGTAGATTTCCTTACAAGATAGGAATATACCTGTCGGGTGGGGGTAGCCATAATTGGAACTTAATCTTAATGAATTCAGAGTTTCTTAATTAACATAGGAATATAGTTAATTGGGTGACTTTGGGTGTTTGCATCTGACCATCGAAAGAGGCTTTTGCATAACTTCGTGTTCCAAGTTAATAAACTGATATATTGCACAAACATGAGATAATCATTTCATCTTTAAAAGATATTGGAAGGAATCACAACCCTAGATAGCTTTATAATATTGATTTTTCCTTTAATTTACTTTCGCATTGTTTTATTTACTTGTTTTAGATAAACATCATCATCCAACCAACAATCAATCAATTAGATACTCGTAGACATTTAAATTCAATAAATTAATAGCTTAGGTATTAATTCCTCGTGGGATCAATACATTTTATACTATTTTAGCGATATGTGCGCTTGCGTTACATGTGTATTTATCACTGATTAGTGGTCTAGTGGGGATCGGTCACGGTTTGCAGCATCATCAAAGGCCCCCAAAAAATTGGTTTGAGCATGAGGCCACTGTGCTGATTGTCGAATCCCCGATGCTGAAAAGTTGATGCTATCTGCTCCAACTACCTTTGGAGACTGGTGTTGGTACTCCGTATTGCGAGATTTTCTTCTTCTAATGCCCGTAATCGCTCTTGCATATTGGACAATAGAGGAGACATGGGGTGTGGGGTGTTTTCGTTCCCGGAAGCCATGGATGGTGGTGAGCGGAAAATATATCAATATTTACCGCCCATTTTACTTAATATTTTGTTTAGTTTCTCGGGTTTGATGAACGTTTTGATGTGTTTTAGTTTATTTTGCAGATAAAATAATATTGGGACCCAATGACATCATTAAGGATGAAATGTGGGTCAAATAAGGGCAAAAATTGGACTTGACATATTAATTTTGGAGATTGGAAACTTGAAAGGGCGTTTCAACGAAGTGCAGTTTTGGAAACTCCAATTTTGCGTATCTGTCGTATTTTGGGCATAACGTTTTACTCTGATATCGAATTGAGCTGATTCAAGTTCCAGATTAAAGAAGACTCAAATCTCTACAACTTTGAAAGACAAAATAATTTCGAATTCTGAATATTTCATGCCCGAAATTGATGAACCATCCAGAAGTGTGTTGTGTGTAATTATTAAAGTCATTTTCAATCATTTCAAAGAAAAAAATAAATTAATAAATAAATAATAAAAATTATCAAATCACCACCAAAAATGATAAGCAATTAGTGGAGCAATTAATAATGGATTTGGTGGAGCAATTAGTGGAGCAATTAATAATGGATTTGATGGAGGCAAAATTTTGCCTATAAATACCAAGTCATTTCATTTGTAAATTCATACTTTCTTCTAAGGAATTCCTTAAGAATACTAAGAATATTGTATCTTGATTGTTTATTTACAGCTTTCAGTAATTAATTTCCGCTTTCGCACTTTCTTTTCTTTACTTTTCAGTTTTTACTTAACGCAATTTACTTTTACGCACAATACTTTTCTTTCTTTAATTTTCAGTTTTTACTTTTCAGTAATGAGGAGGTAAAAGGTAAAAGGTAAAACTTTTATTACTAATATTTAGATTAATCTCCCTTAATTATAATATATAAACTAGTTAAAACCTGACTTAACGAGGATACCGCCATATTGGTCGGTTGGTAATTATTTAAATTTGTTTTAACTGACTAAACTGGATACCGCCTGATTGGTCGGTTGGTAATTAATTATTAATTTGACTTAATCTGGATACCGCCTATATGGATGGTTGGTAATTATCATGCAAAGTTAATATATTATATAAGGGAGATATCTAAAATAGAAGTAATAAAAGTGGATCCTTTTACCTCAGCATTTTCTTTTATTGTACTTTTACTTTATTTACTTTTCAGCAATTTACTTTCAGCAATTTACTTTCAGCAATTTACTTTCAGCAATTTACTTTCAGCAATTTACTTTTCAGTAATTTACTTTCAGCATTTAATTTTTAGTATTTAATTTAGCATTTACTTTCCGTCATTTACTTTTCAACAATTTACTTTTCAGCATTTTACTTTATGTCTTTTATTTTATTTAAGTTTTTACTAGCCCTAGTTATGTGTCATAACTAAGTTAGTTATCTAGGGTTGTGATGAATTTTAATATCACCGGTTTATAAGGGGTTATTTTATAGTTTGGGTAATTAAAGGTTTACTTATTAAGTCTTAAGCTTAATGCTTCTTGTTGTCTGATCACCAATAAGATTGATGTGGTAAATCTAAAATAAACTTGACAAAGGAATTTTAGGTTTCAGCCTTAGACTTAATAGCCCACGATCTTCCTTGAGGATAGATAACCCTTTAATAGATTTCCTTACAGGATAGACATATACCTGTCGGGCGGGGGTAGCCAAAATTAGAACTTAAACTTAATAAATCCATATAATTTAGTTGACATAGACATATGGTTCAATTGGGTTAAACTGGGTATTTGCGTCTGACCATCGACAGAGGCTTTTGCATAATTTAGTGTTCCAGGTTAGTAAACCGATTTATTACACAAACATGAAATAACCACTTCATCTTTTAAAAGATATTAGAAAGATTCACAACCTAGATAGTTTTTAATATTGAATTTTCTTAAACCTACTTTTGTGCAATTTTATTTACTTGTTTTTAAATTTAGAATCATCACCATTTCAAATCAATCAATCAACCTGTTAGATACTAGTAATCATTTGACCTCATAAATTAATAGATTCGGTATTAAGTCCTCTGGGATCGATATTTGTATACTACTTGAACGATACGTGCGCCTGCGTTATACGTGTGTGTTTACGCCGGTCATATGGTTGTGATTTTATTCGTAGACTAACGGAAAGCTTTGTTTACTATGAATCATCGGGGCCCCACGGTGAGCACCAAATTATAGAGGGTAAATTTCACCTTCAGTCCATAATCAAGAATTCATAGGATAGAGGCACTAACGATCCTGCAAAAAAATACAGAGAGAGCGCAGAGTAACTAATCATCGATGTGGTGGATGCCATAGGCACTTTGATGCTCAAATTAGCAGAGGTGATAAGCGAAAAGGGCGAAGAACAAGGCAAATAATTACCTCAATCTTCATCATTTGTTACCGTGAGAGCAATAGGCTAGTGTTTGGGGAGTGATGTATTTGAGAACTCAAATGTGAGAGCCAAAGTTTGAATGCTTCAATCCATTGAACCTTCTCTCTACTTATAGGCTGTGGAAGTAGGCTCTTAGTTAGGATTCCTTAGAATAATCAAATTCCAATCCTACTAGGAGAAGGTAGTTGAGTTGGGATTGAGTATGGAGTGCATAGGTATCCGAGATTAGGTGTAATTATAATTATATTTGGACTTGACTGCCGTATTTGTAGGTAGTTTTGTCTTGATCTAAATATTTAGTTTCCTTGTTCATAAGTGCATGAAAATGTACTTTGAACATCACTAATTCAGCTTGATTATTAAGTATTTGATCTTCATTATAGCTTATTTTATGTCTTGTTTTTAGGAAGTAATAGAACATGAAGATTGGAGCAATTGCATGTTTTGGGACCTTACAGACGCATCGGAAGCACATGGGAAGAGCAGAAATGATGAAAGCATTATTCCAAAAAAACTGCTACATGTTGCGATGCCCACTTCCCAGCGTCGCGACGCGCCCTCAGACTACACACATAGAGAATGGCTGAGAGTTGGGCGCCGCAACGCTACTTTTCGACGCTGCCGCGGCCTGGTAAAGTTCCAGAATCTTAATTAGGTCGTATTTTATGTGCATAAGGACTCCATGACTTCCCTATATATACCTAAGCTCGTCCAAAACCCTAAAAGAGAGAAAAAAAATACACAACAAAGAGTTGAAAACACATATTTGAGGGAGAGGAACGAGGAAGCTTCATGTCGGACAAGTTGTCTCTCCGATCTCTTCAGGCTATAT
>SKCR01044996.1:10000-47237 GCA_019454045.1 Zanthoxylum bungeanum | reverse complement strand
TAGTAACATATGTTGCATGCCCATCTGTTCTTGTTTATTCAAATATCTATCTTGCTTCTGTACTCCATGACAGGTTGACAAGGAAGAGGTGCGGTTGCGTCGAACAATTGGTTTGAAAAAGGATGAATATTTCTTGGATGGAAAGCACATCACGTATCTACCTTTTTTTTTTTTTTTGTTGAAGAATAACCCATTTACTATATTTTATAAATGTGTTTATGGTCAACTGATTGACAACTCTAAGTCTCTAACATGGTTTACAGTAAAACAGAAGTTATGAACTTATTGGAAAGTGCTGGGTTTTCTCGCTCTAATCCATACTATGTTGTGCAGCAAGGAAAGGTAGGATGATTCTGCTTATTTAACCTTGTTATTACCGATTGAATCTGCTTTTAGTTGCATTTGGTCTGTCTTTTTAATTTTTCTCTGTACTGGTCAATAGATAGCGTCTTTGACACTGATGAAAGATTCTGAGCGGCTGGATTTACTGAAGGAAATTGGTGGAACTCGAGTTTATGAGGAGAGACGTCGTGAAAGTTTGAAAATTATGCAAGAAACAGGCAAGTGATTGAGTTGTTTTGTTTTGCATGTTTGTGCTTTAGACATAACATGCATCTTTTCTGCATATCAGGCAACAAAAGGCAGCAGATAATTCAAGTTGTTAAGTACTTGGATGAGAGATTGAAAGAACTGGATGAAGAGAAGGAAGAACTGAGAAAATACCAGCAACTTGACAAGCAGAGAAAATCTCTCGAGTACACCATTTATGATAAGGAACTACACGATGCTCGGCAGAAATTGGTGGAGGTTAGTCTATGTTCTGAAGCTTCTAGGTGTAAATGTATCTGTCCTCTGTCTAAGATTAATCTTGAAGAGTGATTCCTTGTGGTATTTATAGATTATCAATCGTAGATTTGGTTTGATGAACATCCATGCGTGTTATAACAAACATAATTGATTTAAGAGATGCCTATTCAAAGAAATATTTTTAGTCTATTTAGAACATGAACATGTATCCACTGGAGCATGGACTAATATCAACAGAGCGACAATTATGAAATATTTTCATGCCGTCTCTGAAGCAGCCGATTTTTGGTTAAAGGAATAACAAAACCTTGTCAAGGATTATGTGTTGCAGTGGTTCTACTTCTAATCCAGCATTTCCAATAAAAGTTATGGCAGATGTATTAGCACTGAAAATTAGAAATGAATTCAGAAGTCATTGATGATTGGTGAAGTTAGTTGTAATTAATAGTCAGTCTGAAGATATTTAGTCATTAAGTTATTCAAGGTTTAGTCACTGCAGGTGTGGTGGTTGAGATTTATTGATGTATGCAAAGCTTGTTCTTATGGATCATATAATCACTGCTTTTTCTTGTCTTAATTTGCACTTTTGGCATTAAATATGCATAGGAAATTATCCTTTTGGCCCATTGCTTGTCATTTTTATTTCTCAAGGCCGTGATTAATTCATTTTATGGTATTCTGTGTTGGCTAGAATTTGCTCACTTTTATTTCCTGGTTTCCCTTTTTAGTGATGGCAGCAGGTTTTATACCAATATTTCTCTCCTTATTTCAGGTTGAAGAGGCTAGAACCAAGTTTTCTGATGAGTCAGCTAAGATGTATAACAGTTTGTTGGATGCTCAGGAAAATTCAAAGGACTCAGACAAGAGGTCCAAAGATCTAGTGAAAGAAATTCAGACTTTAAACAAGGAAAAAGCAGCTGTAGAAAAGCGCCATACTGGAGCAATAAAGAATCAGACAGCGCTTGAGCTTGATGTGAAAGACATACAAGAGAGAATTTCTGGGAATTTACAAGCTAGAGTAATGCTCTACTAATTGATAACATGAACTAATGCATTATTTTATAAGATTGTTGATGTTTATGAGGCAGAATGTTATTGGTTGAATGTCATGCTTCTAGGACGATGCAAAAAAGAAGCTCCATATGCTACTAGAAGAAATAGAGGACTCGTCGAGGGAGCTTGACAAAGCTAATACTTTGTATGAGAACAAATGCATAGAGGAGAAGAAGATAACAAAAGAGTATGTTTATGGAATTGTAACTTATATATATTGTAATTTACTGGAATCATTCTTTCTTCTTCCAAGTTATTTCGTATTCTCTTCGTTTACATTTCGTCCTCTTACCCGTATTTCTTTCTATATCACCACAAGGGCCGTCGTGTGATGCGATGCTAATCTTATGGTATTGTGAATTACCAACCATGCTGAAGGTTTTTTTGTCTTGCAATTATTATTAATACATTTTTTGGCTGCATAGTTTGTGCCATTTGAAAGAGGCATCAGCTCGCCATGCGAAGAAAAATCAATATAATGTCACGTTCTGCGTTCTCTTTTTAAATTTTTCATGTATCTTCTTTATTTTCCCTTGTTGTATTTCTTTTTCACTTTTCTGAACTCATGTATTGCAACACGTTTTATCAATATTTACATGTATTTGAATAAATTGTTTGTTTCATTTAAAATAACTTCATCGATTTTGTCATTTTGGAGTCCTGATGAGTGTTGATTGTTGTGTCTTACTGAACTGTTTTGGCGATGTATAGTATCATGGAACGTGAAAAGCAGCTTAGCATTCTTTATCAAAAACAAGGTCGTGCAACCCAATTTTCTAGTAAAGATGCTCGTGATAAATGGCTTCAAAAAGAAATTGATGATCTTGAACGAGTTCATTCTTCGAACTTGAATCAGGTGAGTTTTTCTCTATTCTTTGTTCCATCAATTTTACAGGACCGTCGTGAGATCTACAATGCTTTATGGAACAATGTTGGATAATAAAACATAAACACGCCCAAAAAATGAGGGTAGCTGATGTGTGGGTGGATTAGGAAAGACATAGTTAGAAATCAAATAATTAGGAAGAAATTGGTGTAGTAGCGATTGATAAGAAGATGAGAGAAACAAAGTTAAAATGGTTTGGACATATACAACGTAGACTTTTAAGTAATCCGGTGAGAAAAGGAGAGCAAATGGTGCTGCCATATGTCAAGCGAGGAAGGAGAAGACCTAAGTTGATATGGACAGAAATCATAAAAAGAGACCTACGTTTTATGGAGCATGCTTAATCAATGATCTCAGATTGAGTACGATGGCTTCACAAGATCCATGTAGCCAAACCCACATAGAGGGAAAAAGCTTTGTTTGGTTTGGTTTCGTTCCATCAATTTACTGCAAAGTTTATGTGAGGGGCTTATTCTAAATGTCCAAGCACATACAAGGTGGTTAATTATGGCTTGCTTGGTCAATAGATACTTGGAAAAGGATCATCCTCATTTTAATCATGTGAAGACCTTCTCTCAGATAAAATAAATTCAGAATAGTTAGTTTTGGTCCTTATATTGTAGTTTTAGGTTTATGTAACATTCGGGTCATAGTAGACTGTAAGAAGAGAGTGTAAGTAGCAGGAAGAAAGAGAAGCAAACGATGCCGACTCTTCAAATGTAAGGGTAGTTGTCATTGCTGGCATCTATGCCATTGATTTTGTTGGTAATTTGCAAATCAGTACACACTCTTGAGCAGTGTATATTCCTTATTTCAAATGTGAACCTTAATTCTTTATTGATACATATTGTGTCCGTTCCTAACAACCTCCATTAAGGAATGGGTTTATATATATGACCCTTGGTTACTACTTTCAAGCCAAAAGGTTATGCTTTCTAATCCACCTACCTGGTATGTTACATCTCATGAATTTCTTGAATACTAGAGTTGTTGGGTCTGATAACCATGTTCACTTTCAATTCCATCATATGCACCTAGTCCTCCGTTTTGTATTTTACATTGTTTCAGCTTGGGCAGAATATTCATTCATCTTCTTTTATGTCTTAGGACCAAAAACTTCGAGATGAAATTCAGCGGCTAAAAGCTGACTTAAAGGAGCTGGATGGGTACATTGAGAGTCGCAAAAGAGATATTGCAACTTTAGAATCTTCCATTTCCCAGTCTCGTGAAGGGTTTAATAATCATAAGACACAGAGGGACAGGATGCAGGATGAGCGGAAGTATGCTTTTCATTCTTTTAGTTTTACTCTAAGTTCTTCAAAAAATTTACAGTATGATTAAATCTCTTATTTGTATAGGTCCTTATGGGTGAAAGAAAGTGAACTTTGTGCTGAGATTGATAAGCTTAAAGGAGAAGTTGAGAAGGCAGAGAAGAGCCTTGATCATGCAACTCCTGGTGTGAGTAATTGCTTTTTGTAGAACATTTATGGCTATTGATCATGTTTAACTGCTTTGCTCAATTTGTTATTATGGTTATGTGGAATTGATAGAGAAAGGAGAAGGGTGGAAGAGAGAAATAACAAAGGGAAAGAAGAGACAGAATGGGAGAGGGACAGGAGCACTTTTCAAAATATTTTCAAATTTTATTCATCATCCACAGTCTCTTTTATTACATGGATATACATTGATAGACTATGAAACTTGGAGATAACAAAAAGAGCAGTTTTAGATACCAAATCTTCATACCGTTGGAAAATATCAAAACCTATATTAAATTATAAATATGAAACTGAATAAATGATTACATAAATCTTCTTGAAATTTCATAGCTCTAGTATGCCTAGATTTTACGTGAACAAACCATGGGTTTTATCAGCTAATAGTGAATCTCACAGATTAAGGTGTTCTCAAATTGTGGATGCTATGGGTTTTTGATTGCGTCAATGCTTGATGTTAGAAAAAATTAATGTATTTTAAAAAAAAAAAATTAATTAGAGTGTCTGCACAGGTCTTCAATCTGTTAAAAACTACAAGATCTTTTGCTCTGATAATGATCTAATGTAACTTGGATGCGATAGCTTTTGTAGCATTTCATCAAGTACTCTTGGTTCAAACTAGTGACAGATAAATAAATAAGTAAATGTGTGTGTATGACTGTATTCACATATAATAAGAAACTGTGCAAAGAAAGAAAGAATATGTATTAGATAATAGGACTGCACAGTCATGTTAAAAGAAGAAATTGCGATAAATTTTAAAGATAGTTTAGAGAGTTAAAATGGAGAAAGTGAAACGAAATAGATATACTGATACCACATTGAATCCAATTAAGGAAATTTATACCATAAAACTTCAGTCCACTACAAAACCATAATCAATTATCCTGTTTACATATTATGCAACAATGATGGACATACACATGCAAGTCTTGTTTCCTGTTATATCACAAGTATTAGCAGTCCATCAGTCCATGTAAAATGGGCAATTTAAAAACTTTGATTTACTGGGGAATTTGGCTTGTTAATCATCTTAACCTGATAAAATGAAGGAATTGATTACCATGAACTGAATTATCTTAATTAAGATTGTCACTCACTTTTTTCTGTGTAATCTTATCAGGATGTGAGGAGAGGGTTGAATTCTATCCGGCGGATCTGCAGAGAGTATAAAATTGATGGAGTGTATGGTCCAATTATTGAGTTGCTTGATTGTGAAGAAAAACTTTTTACAGCTGTTGAGGTTACTGCTGGAAACAGGTATGTACTCCCTTTACCTGTTTTGTCAGTGTTGTTTGTTAATGCATACCTGGTTAGCTGAGTATGCAGTGTGTTTACTAGTTTTTATGCGCATTCCATGCTTGAAATATCGACTTATTTTGAAATTTGAGCAGCTTATTTCATGTGGTGGTGGACAATGATGAAACATCTACCAAGATAATTAGACACCTTAATTCATTGAAAGGTGGACGTGTGACTTTTATACCATTGAACCGGGTGAAGGCTCCTCGCGTAAATTATCCAAAGAGTACTGATGTGATACCTCTTTTAGATAGATTGGACTTTTCTCCTAATTTCCGACCAGCGCTTGCCCAGGTTAGCTTGTACCTATCTTTTGTAACATTGGTTGGATTTAGATTGTTTTTGAATTTGTTGTTATTTTAGTATTTTATGTGGTGTGATTACGAACTTTTTGGTTGATTTCGTACAGATAATTAGGTGCTCATTGTTTCTTAGGAGGTATGCTGTTGTTTACATTTAAAAAAATTGCTGGTTTCTATTTGTCACAGCAGAAAGTGAATGCAATTCTGTATGCTCTTAAAGAAATAAGGTTAGATCTTCTAGTTTAAAGGAATCTGCTAACGAGGAAGGTTGACGTGAAAGAGAGTATATATTTGCTGATGTTATGAAGATGATCAAAGTGGAATTGTAGGGGAAAAATGGTAGAGTTTTAAGTTTAAGCTTTGAAGAATAATGGTTTCATTGCCGAGGTACTTGAATATGTTGAAGATGTTAGAGATTAAGGCCAGTTGTGTGCTAAAAAGTCACTAGTAGAAGAGATGCTTTGTAATTTTTTATTTTTCCGTAGAAAGAATGAATGCTGCGACAATATTTTTCTTTGAACCTAGACAGGTGTATATTGTTCCACTTTAGCAAGCCATTATTTTGTAAGGAATCTGAATAAAAGATTTCTTGCTCAAATGGCTTGGGTGGGGTGTGTTTGTAGTAGTCTTTAGTGCAAATCCCACTGATAAGAAAGAGAAGAAAAGTTGGTCAAGAAGAGTAAATTTTTTTTTTTTATTTTTTTATTGACTGTTTGGTCGAGGAGCTCTCTTTTGTGATTGTATTTGTGTCCCTTTGAATAATCTGCCTTTGTGAACATGTTGGATGATGCTGTCACCTCTATTAAGCATGTAAATGTTATCTTTAACCAAGCTTTAATTGTTATGCACGTTTCTTTCCTAGGTATTTGCCAGAACAGTGATTTGTCGAGATTTGGATGTGTGCACAAGGGTTGCTCGAACTGATGGTCTAGACTGCATTACTTTAGAAGGTTGGTTTATATATTAATGTATTATATTGTTTATTGTAACTGGTGTTTGCTTTTGATGTTTTAATATGACATGCTGATCCTATAACAGGTGACCAAGTAAGCAAGAAAGGTGGTATGACAGGGGGATTTTATGATTACAGGCGTTCAAAGTTGAAGTTTATGAATATAATTATGCGGAATACAAAAACTATCAGTACCAAGGAAGAAGAAGTGGAAAAAGTTAGATATAAGCTCCAAGATATCCTTTGTTTTCGGCTTTTTTCTATGTTATTCACACGCAGTGTGCGCACACAGAGACATACAACAAAGCATAAACACACACATACACGGATTTAGTTGTTTGTTTCCTGGTCTGAGTTTGATAGATTCTGTAATGTTTCCTGGGCTATGATTAGTCAGTTATTGAATAAATAAAAAAAGAACTTAATATTTGTACTTGACTCTGATATCGTAGTCGTTGCTGTTGAATGATTTGCATTTGTACCTTGCATGTTCTTTAACTGAGCTGATCTCACAACTAGATCAAAAGATTACAGAACTTGTTACTGAGCAGCAGAAAATTGATGCCAAGCGAACTCATGATAAATCAGAATTGGAACAGCTTAAGCAGGATATTGCTAATGCTAATAAGCAGAAAAAAACTATTTCTAAAGCTCTTGAAAATAAGGTATTTTAAGATCTTTAGATTATTATTTGACTTGCAATTGAGCATTTATTGTTGGTAGTTTGTAATTATACTTTTCTTGATACCCACTGTGCTGTGTAATTGGATACCTTCGCTTGTTTTTACTTTGTAGGAAAAGTCACTTGCAGATGTGCGTACTCAACTAGATCAACTTGAAGCTAGTATGGCTATGAAACAGGCTGAAATGAACACCGACCTTATTGATCACTTAACACTGGATGAAAAAGATCTTCTATCGCATTTGAACCCTGAAATAACTGATCTCAAGGAGAAGCTTATCACATGCAGAACAGATCGCCTTGAGGTTAGCATTGTGAACATTATTGGAGTTCTAGAATGTTGCAATCTTGGATGAAGCTTTGTCTTCTCATTTATGTGCCTTTTCTTGTAGTTTGAAACCAGAAAAGCGGAGCTTGAGACTAATCTAACAACTAACCTTATGAGGCGAAAGCAAGAGTTGGAAGCTCTTATAGCTTCTCCAGAGAATGATGGGATGCATAGTGAAGCTGAGTCAAAGAAGCAGGAATTGGCAGATGCTAAATCATTTGTCGAAGATGCAAGACAAGAGCTTAAAAGTGTGGCTTATTTTTATTATTATTTTCCATGAAAATTTTCATGTATGAAGCTTGAATCATGGTTTCCATGTTTTCACTGTGTGTTGCTCTACAGGGATTTCTGACAGTATAGTTGAACTTACGAAGGAACTCAATAAGCTAAAAGATGAAAAGGCCAAGTTGAAGGTAGTTCATATGAGTCAAGTGCTGGTAATTACTGTTTTTGCCTCTGCTAAAATGATCACATTGTGTATGCAGACTTTGGAAGACAACTATGAGAGGAAACTTCAGGATGATGCAAGAGAACTTGAACAACTATTAAGTAGAAGGAATATTCTTCTTGCTAAACAGGAGGAGTACTCGAAGAAAATTAGGGAATTGGGTCCTTTGTCATCAGATGCTTTTGACACGTATGGCTCTTCCGTGACTTGAATTTAATCCATTGCTAGACTGTACTGGATAGATGATATCAAATGTCGTGCACATGCGAGGATGGTTGCATAATCAAGGCCTCATGTTCTAAACTTGGAAGATCTAGAGTTATTAGATTTTTTAACTTTTGACCTTTTGACCTAATTTATTTTTCTATATATACATGACAACTTAGAAGTATCTTATTGTTAGTCTGGTGATGTACTAGCTATATACTCGAAAGGTTATACTGTCTTTTGCTACCTGTTGCATATTTTTTTCCTTATTTTTAATCTGTTAATTTATTCTTTTTTATATTGGAATGACAGATACAAGCGGAAGGGTGTCAAGGAATTGCTTAAAATGCTTCACAGGTGCAATGAGCAACTGCAGCAGTTTAGCCATGTAAATAAGAAAGCACTTGATCAGTATGTAAATTTCACAGAGCAGCGAGAAGAACTCCAAAAAAGGCAAGCTGAACTGGACGCAGGTGATGAGGTATTACTAAAATGGAATGGTGTTCTTTTTTATTATTTTTATTATTATTATTATTATTATTATTATTTATTTTATTTAATTTTATATATATATATATTTTATACTAAAAGATTTAAACTAATTTAGTGTCTGCATTTAATTGTTCTCTGATGTTGAACTTATATGTTCTTTTAATTGTTCTCTGTTGTTGAACTTTATATTCTTAGTATGCCTTTAAAGGTTTGACAAATGTGGTTTTGCAGAAAATTAAAGAACTTATATCAGTTTTAGATCAACGGAAAGATGAATCAATTGAACGTACTTTCAAAGGTGTTGCTCGTCACTTTCGAGAAGTATTCTCTGAACTTGTGCAAGGCGGCCATGGCCATCTAGTTATGATGAAGAAAAAGGTTTTTAGAATCATTTATTTATTATTTTCTAAGCCATTCAATTTGTTTTTTCTTGCAAGACCATGTTCTTTTTTATTTTTCTTTTGAGGGGATGATTTTCTTTTTGGGATATTTTGTGCATGTATAATAAGTTTTCAGGTTATTTTCCTAGAATATAGTTGGAGAGAGAGAGCCAATTATCCTTACTTGTTAACTAGCTTTGTCTGACTGAGAACAAAACACATCCCTATTTATACTGGCTGATAGGAAACTAATCTACTCCAATAAACCAATCGAAATATTAATTCTGAGTGGTAGTGGAACTTGAGTTACCTCACATGATACAAAAGAGCACGTGAGCATTATAGATGCCTAGTTTTCTCATGCGTTCTTAGGTATCGTTTCAAATACATCGGGTGGCAGGCTTGGACATGTTGCCTGGCATTGATGTTTCATTAGCATTTTAACTTGGAAGTATTGAGTGGCTTTAATGTTTAATTAGCTTTTGAACTGGTCATCTTAAAATAACTTAGTATCATGATATGATTTCTGGCGTGAGGTATCTTATTTTTTGTGAATCTAATTTCTCAATGATGATGGACAGGACGGTGATCATGACGAAGACGACGACGATGACGGACCTCGTGAGGCTGATTTGGAAGGACGGGTTGAGAAATATATTGGTGTGAAAGTGAAGGCATGTATTTTCATTAAGATTAATTTGTTTCCTTTTACCTAAATAGAATTGCCAAATATTTGATAATGCAATAGATATTAGAGTTTTTATTCTAGTTTTTGTTATTTATTTTATATGCACACAGAGGGTTCCTGCTCCTTCAGAAACTTGATCCTGTTACAACCACCGTAGAGTTTACAACCAAAGTTGCTGTGATCTTTTGTTTTGTCCATTTTAATTTTATTTCTAAGTTGGACTTTGATGTGGTAGGTTTCCTTTACCGGGCAAGGGGAGACACAGTCGATGAAGCAATTGTCTGGAGGTCAGAAAACTGTTGTGGCCCTGACGCTTATTTTTGCCATACAGCGATGTGATCCTGCACCATTTTATCTGTTTGATGAAATTGATGCAGCACTGGATCCTCAGTACAGAACTGCCGTTGGAAGTATCCTATTTATTTTATGCTATTTGCCCTCTGCTTATTTAGATCCATTTTAATTTATGGAAAGAAATTAGAAAGAGATTATTCCCTGAGAGCTTGTCCAGTTCTACCATTACCAGAAATGCGTTTCCTTCTCCCGCGCGGGATAGCTCTACATCTGATTAGCATGAGGCTGCCCTTATGTAACAATTCTATGCAATTGTTTGTACCTTAAGATGTTGGCTTGGCTTGTGCTTTTACTAAAACAGAATTTCCATCGCATAGTTATTTTCTGCATTGCTGTTCATTTTCTTGTGGTGTTCCTTAATTTCTTTGTTTCATAGATATGATTCGGCGTCTGGCAGACGTGGCAAATACTCAATTTATAACCACTACATTTCGTCCAGAGCTTGTAAAAGTTGCCGACCAAATCTATGGGGTGACACACAAAAACAGAGTGAGCCGTGTCAACGTCGTGTCCCAGGAAGATGCTTTAGAATTTATCGAGCTTGATCAGTCTCACAACACGGATTAAGGTCAGAAACTTGCATGCTGTTTTTCTTTATTGGTGTGTTTAATATGTCTGAGAAGAGTGATTAGGTACACAAAACGTATCATGAATATATATATATATATTTTAATCATCTATGCATTCTCATGCTCTTAAGATTTCTAATTTCTCTTGTTATACTAAGGCTTAGTTAAAGCATAATGGCACCTTTCTTGTAAAACATACCTTATTGAAATTTCGAACTGGCTATGCGTAAAATATTAATTAATTGGTATCAAGTATAAATTATAATTGAAATTATTGTTACAAGTACCTAGCTAAATCTTTGAAAATTGAACTTCTGATGCTTTTGTATTAGGGTAAAGTTGATCATTGAAAATGAAACAAACTTTATTTTATTCTTCAATGAAACTTATTTTATTTTATTCTTTTTGAATTGACATACTCCTTACATAACAATGCGATATAATGAAACTATAAGTTATATGTTGTGTTTAATGTGCAAGAAATGCTGGTTTTGACAAGGCACGGTAGTAAAAAACTAAAATGGAATGTACTCCTTTGATATTTTGCTCTTTGTGTGATACGATAACAACTTCCATCTATCAAGACTATTTCAGTAGTGTTGCTGTGTCGTATGCCTCAGTAACAACTGTCTACATCTTCATTTACCATTAAAATGACTTTGAATGTAATGCACGTTTTTTCTTTTCCAGCATTCTCCCACGGAAGATGAATTTGGATGGCATCAACATGTTCAATGTCTCCTCGTATAAAAGAGCTCGATAGGTTGAACTATTTGGCTTTGCTTAATGTTAAAAACTTTGATTTTGTATAGATGGGTTAACAACTAGAAGAATCTCTTGTTGCTGGTTGAATGATCTGAAGGTTAGACTCATGTTCTTGTTTTATTAGTTGCTTGTTATGAATACGATTCGTTTCTTGACATTCCTGAATTTAGACAATTGAAGCAGAGCTCTTTGAATCTTGAAATTGTAGTTGAACATATATATTTTTGATGAAAATTTTTCAGGTGTGGATGTTTGCACGAAATTTTCGTGTGAACAGGTACTTTCTTGTTTTTTTTTTTTTTTTTTTTTTTTTTTTTATTTTTTTATTTTTTATGTTCACATGAGAGAGGAAACACAAAACTCTCACATCTTCCAATTTAATTCAATAGTGTATATTGAAGCCACGGTAGCATTTAGCTTTGCTAAATGATGCTTGGCGATATCTTACACCATAAAATTATATGGAATCATTGTATTATCGTAGAGTTTATATATACAGGTTCGCATAATCAATGCGTTGGAATTTCACAATTTTTTATAGTAATTTTCTACAAATAGAGGTATGCGTTTTAAGAAAATGTGGATGTATAATTATTGTATATGGGTGATGTGGTATCACCAATTAATAAAAATATATGAAATATAATTATAATTTATTTATTTATTTATTTATTTATTTTTATTATTTTAACACGGGTGATATAGGATTAAGACTTTTTCCTTACCTAAGATCATCACCTTCCGGGAAGGGGATAGAGAGATGGAGAAAAAAAATATAAGCCAGAGTTTTGGTCCAGATTTTTATTGTATTAATAATTTTTTTTATTACTTTAAAATTTGACTTTATAGAAATGCACAAATCAGTAGATCTCCGTTGGTTTGGGAATAAAATTATAGTATTATTTGCATTCTATTTTTAAATTTATGATAAAATGATAATTGTGTTGCAAATTTTGGGACGTTATAATTTATTCTATTTATGAAAAATAATATTTTTCTATGAATTGAAAAACCGCTGCTGCTTCCATTCTCGATTTCGTCAGAAAATGACTTCTCTCTACCAGATTCCCCACCTTGAAATGCTGGATTACACAACCCTCTCTCATCTTTTTCTCTGCATTTTCGCGTTTTGATTTTGGGGATGAGGATATTAAAAATGGGCTGGTAAATATCACACACACCCTTTGAGTTCTCTCTTTTTATTTTTCAAACATTAGTTCACCGAGTCTTGCAATATAGTCCCCAAGAAATTATAATATGGCCTACAACTTTTAAAACATGTGCATATAGGTCCAAATTCCACCCTTTTGACGTTCATTTGTTTTTCTGGGTGAAATGGGAAAATGTCCCAAGTGTGGTAGGGTTATTACAAAATTGGAATATTTTGAAGGAAAATTTACGAAAATGACCCATTTCGCATCTCCATTATAAAAATTGACTTATACTTCGAAAAATATTTCTAATGGCCAAATAAATATTTTTGAGACTAAATTACCCTCCATTTTAAGTTAAAAAAAAAAAAAGAACACAAGTTCTTATACATCATAATCAGAAAATCTCCACTAATCTCACACTTATTTAATGCAAATCTTTTAACAATTTTAGTCATAAAATCTTGGAAAGCTCATTTAATTGGTTGAAAATTAATCAAGCAAGATTACTAATTTATTATTATTATTATTATTATTATTATTATTATTATTATTTGCAGTTTTTTTTGATGTATTTTATAGTGGGCGGCCTGCCGGGCACTGACGCCCTGACGCTCGCAAGCATAGGCACATACAGGTGCCTACACACGAGCGGTCACATGCATAGCCACATGTGGGCGCCAATATGGGCGCTCGGCGCCCAATATAGTCGCCCAAAAGTCTTGCGGATGCATGTGGGCGTCTGCACAGGCACTCGAGCGCCCATATCAGTGTCTAAAAGATAAAGTTTCAATTTTTAAATTAGAATTTAATTGATTTTGTGTGATTGTATATGTTCCATTTGAAGATGTGTTACGATGGACTATAGATAACCTAAGAAAACGGTAGAGTGGATTTTACCATTATGGAATAACAATTGTGATTGTTGTTCAAAATGATTTTATATTTGATCAGTTAATTAGAAAAGTATATTCGACAATCGATAAAATTTCAAATGAATACCGCCTTTTTATGAAGACAGTTTTTAAATATGCTTTTGGTACAAATGGTTATGAAGGATTCCTCGTGGACATTATGAGTGATGGAATGGTTAAGGCTTTATTGATACTAAATTCTCAAGCGGGAAATCATGGTTTGACTCTTTTTTATATGACAAGATATCCTAAAGTTTCCATAAAATCCCATTTGACACCTTCAATAAACGACTAGATACTTTTCATGAAAGTCATTAGTTTGCACCTACAGGCTAATCAGAAGCATTTGGTACCAGAGTGGAAATGAGGGGTCCCGTTATTCATCAACATGGAATGATGATAGTGGCTATAGTAAATAGATGAGTAGGGATGAGAAAATCTGTATTACTCAAATAAATGAAGGCATTGAACTTCCACGAAATTGATTGATTAGTGTAAGGGGAGGGTCAGACATGTACATTACCTCTTTTGATCTGCTTAAGTTCATGCCTCCTACAATGACATCTGATTAGACCACTCCGGACATGGTAACAAAATCTAGTTACGGTGGTATTTGTGCTGGACATTTGTTTGTAGAGAAGAATGTAATGTGCATGAAATTGAACATGTTCGCTATAAGAATAAAGTTTGAGTCAAAGTTGCCAAGTCCACTAAGACATGTTTTGATGTGCATTGTGCTTCAAATTTATGTAAATGAAGATTTCGAGCAACCAGAATGATTGAAGAAATTAATGTTCCTTCGGTTATAATGCGGTGTGATAAACTTATTTATTTGACAACTTTTGGACTAAAATGATCAATTTATAAAGTTTTGGGGCAATTCGGTAATTACCAAGAAATTTGATCTCTTGTGTAATTTTTCAGAATTTGATAATTGGATAATTAAATAAATAAGTTTATTTGATTGATCCGAGAAAAAGTTTTGAAATCGGAAAATTTTGATTTTCCGCGATTCCGTTGCGTTACCGATATTCCCTCCTAAAACCCCAACAATAGTCACTACATATAGATTAACCCTTCACGAGTATCTCGTAATTAGAGTCGGGTCATAACGTCTGTTACACCTCTCTAATTATTTTTACCTTAAGTACCATTAATTCTCTAATGAACGATTTATTCATAACCATTATGAATTTTAATCTTTCTATTCATAATAGAAAGACTTGAGCACTCTAACCATTTAAGTACCGAATTAACCCTTAAGAAAGATACTCCTATACTTCTCGCAAGAAGGAGTGAACTCCATATCTATGCAAAACGTTCCCAACTACACAACAGACCATGCCCCCAAAGTACTTAGCTATTGGTCGGGACTGCTACACCAACCTCACCTTTGTAAATCAAAAGACATAGCCTGTCATGCAGGAGTTCGTAGTACACTCAGGATTACAATCAATCCATATATGACCATCTAGTAGCTCGAAATGACTTTCTTTGTTTAACAGATATTATAAGAATGTCATTTCCATCAAGGTCCAGTCCTATATTATCATATCATACAAGGTGCCTCCATTCTCATGTCTCTACATGGACGATCCCGAATCAAGGTCGCAATATAAATATAGAATTGACCGCAGCTATAGATAAACCACAAACAAAGTACCCGATTTGTTTGCTCTTTATGAACTATTTAAAATTACTAACTTTAAACTTAAATCCTCTTGTGTATAACACTCATACACTAAGTCTGAAGGCACGTAAGTAATTTAGGGTATTCAAGATAATTTATAATATACGAAAATTAAACAACCACTTTGATAAATGAATAATGTATCATTTTATTTCAAAACACATAAAGTCGTTTACATTACATGTAGCTCTAGGGCATACATCCCAACAATCTCCCACTTGCACTAGAGCAAATGAGACATGTCACGTAATCCTAGACCGTCTAGGTGACCTTCAAACACTTTAACCGACAAGGTCTTTGTAAACAGATCAGCCAGGTTCTCCGCGGATGTAATATTTGTGACGGTAACAGCTCCTCTCTGCACTATCTCCCTGATGAGATGATATTTCCTCTCTATATGCTCTTCCCCTCTTGTGGCTTCTTGGTTATTTGGAGTTTGCCACTGCACCACTATTATCGCAATAAAATGTGAGTGGTCTATCCATATTTGGAACTGCTTCCAGATCTCCCAAAAATTTGTTGGGGTTTCGGGCGATGGGCGCAACAGAAGCGCGGTTTGAGCGAAATCGTAATTTAAATTTTTTTCAAATTACCGAATAAATTATTCAATATCTAATATTAATAATTTATTCATATTTCACCTAAACCTATTTATTCGATATCAAATAGTGATATAAATATAAAAGAAACGTCGCGAAATTTTTACAAAAAATATTTTTCCACAAAATAATGCAAAACACATTTTTGACCGAACCGACCACCCGACACTTATGGAGACTGCCCAGGTCAGCCCCAATAGTGTTATGGCAGTTCATGTGTAACATCCTATCTAAGCCAGGATGCTACTGGCAGGAGACAGGCTAATCTTGACTCCATAAGCCTCTAACTCTGACGAAAATTCGGCATGACCTTTGCTAAAAGTCATGAAACCTGGATCAAGTCCAGCACCTCAATACAACCTATAGGGCCCGACACAATTATTATACACTAAATTAGTAAACTCAAACCATAATACAACTAGGCTCCATGCCCGAAAATGGTATAAACAAAAACTTTTACAATACTTAAACTTATACAATACAAATCCTTTACAACTAGACTTATAAACAATTGACTCCATTTCCCCCAAGACCTGGTGACTGGATGACTGCAACGCTGCTATCCAACTCCTCAAGCTCTAGAGACTGTGGTCGACCGATCGGGTCACCAATCTGCAAAACTCAAACACATGCAAAGGCTGGATTCCATTTTACATTAATCTGAACTTTTTGTGATCAGATATATATCAAAGTCTAATTTATCTTATTGAAATATCATCAAATCGGAACTATAAGATATTCTACCTTTCAAATATTCATCTCACTATTATCAATCATGTATACATGTGTATATAAAAATATTATCATTCAATACAATATTCAAAAAGTTTCTTTTATATAATCATACAATTTATACAATATTACTCATATATGCATATAAATGCAGTATCATGCATTAATGTAAGTTACATACAACTCAAGTGATTTCTAAAATGTATGACTTATACACATATCTCATAAACTGCATGAATATCACTATACCTATAAGAACTATATCTAACTATAAAGCTTCCTATATATTCTTATAACGAACATATCCTTTTATATTGACTAATACATCTATAGACACAGCTAGACGTAAAATATAACCCTGTAAGCTCTTATGATGTTGGTAGTCTGAAATTTATCGAAACCAATTGAAAATGCATTTAAGAAATCCTTTGTAAATTTCAAAATCCATTTTCGTAAAATCATACCGATCATCCAGCATAACTCACTGGACGAAATATAAACGATCGCCCAATGCCCGTATCGCGCGCACAGATCGGACAATGAACGTACCGATCCCCTACCGACAGAGGGTTGGGTCGTACCATTTCTGATGGCTTAGACCCTACGATCACCCCGGCGGAAACATATGATGAGTTATGAAAAACATAAATGCATACACCGATCGTTGGGGCGGAAACATATCAATAACCGATCATCTCAGCGGAACCACACCAAGAAAACATAAAACAACCGCTGAGACGGAAATATAAAAAAAACATTTTATCGTAAAATATTAAAAGTAATATCAACATGTATTAAATCGATATGCATTTCTTTTGAAATCATTTCCCCTCCCAAAACATAAATGTGTGTCAGTCAAAAATAAATTTTTGATGCATGATTTTCAAAATACATACCGATCGTCCACTGCTCGGTCGCGCGCAAAGACCTAACAGTGTACGGACCATGTCGACAGGTTAATGGGCCAGCCATTTTCCGATGGTCTGGACCCGTAACGATCGCCCCGGTGGCCAACCCGGAACGTAACATAACCGATCACCACGGAGGGTCAAAAACATAAATCATTAAACACCGTGGCGGAAATAATTTCTTTATTCTTTGTATTCAAAATCAAACTTTGAAAACCAGAAATCAATTTACATGCTTTCGAAATGTGGTTCCAGACTATCAACATCATAGAACTTCTATACCTAAAGATATCTTGAATTCATATTACTTACTTATTTAGACTCCTACATTAACCACATGCTTCATAAACATGAAACTTATATTCATATTCAGACTTATTAAGCTTCACGCTATAATTACATACAGCTGTAAATCACTTCTTAAAATCACACAATAATATCTACCTCAACAAAAGGCTTATTTAACCATTTCCCAGAATTATCAATTTATACCAAACATTCTTATTTTATGCATTATGCAAATCATTCTTATAACTCATTTACATTTTAGCATATATGCATTTCAACCTGTATTCTTGAAGGCATAATCATGACCAATTAAGCTTTCACTATTTATTATATCTTATCATTACACAATCCAAAATGTATATACAATAATCAAGTCTATTTAACTAGTTTCTGCAATATCTTTAATATATACTATTATTCTAGTTTCTTATTTCATACTTAAATATGATATCTTATTATTCTGATTTACTTATTATAGTTGCCAATCTCTTATCCCGAGTCTATAATTTCCAAATCAATAAATTTTACTGTTCACAGTTAATGTATCTATATATATGTATTTATACCCAAATTTTCCATATATCATATATGCCACCAGTTTAACTTCCTAAACATAGCTACATATAGACGCTTACACCGAATTACTATTCCATAAGTTCTAGAGTCATTTCCGTTTTCCTAATTTCCCAATTGCTAATCTCTTTTTAATTTCCAATTTAAAATTAGTTTTGGTTTATTTTAACATACAACCCTAATCTAATCTAATCAAGCAACAAAGCCAAATAAATTGTAATTATAACCAACAACAAACAAAAAGCAAACTGGAAAAAATGTAAACAACAATAAGGTGTTAGAGAAGCAAAATAAGATAATAACAAAATAATTTCCCCAACAAAACAGAGCCCACAATCCATTTAATTAAACTAAACTTCAAAAGTCTAACCTACCATTTACCCAATTTCGAATTCTTCTCAAGACCCAATTTATTAAATCTATCAAATTCAAGAAATTTATAGCATAGTGTACTCACAAATTACTCTTTCTTCTCGGTCCAACCCATTTTTTTTTTCCTGCTCTTCCTCTCTCTTTCTTTCATGCTCTTTCTTTTTCTGTCTGCTTCTTTTCTCATGCGTCCACTGGTTTCTTCTTCCCCTTCTGTTTTTTGACTTCCCTCTCATTTTATTCTCCCTCTCGTTATTCTTTTTCTTTCTCTCGAATTTTCTTGCTTTTTCTTGACTTCCTACCGTGATTGACTGTGTGTGCATAATGAATGGGTGTGTAATTAATTTAATTGTGTGTGTTTGATTATGTGTGAGTGGGTGTTACACGTGTGTGTGGGTTATATATATATATATATATATATATATGTTTCGCCCCCAAGGGGTGTGGCTTGGTGATGAAGGGTCCAGAATCTCACTTTGAGGTTCTGGGTTCGAATCCAGGGGGTGCAACTTCTTGTAAGAGCCTGGGGCAGTCGGGGGTTTTACTTGCGCCGCGGCCCAGAATGGGTGGTTTGGTGGCGGGGTTTCCAAAGATTTCAAAAAAAAAAAAAAAAAAAAAGTGTCTGTGTGTTTCTTTCTAGAACTTGTTTCTAGAATATATGTGTAAATTGTAGAAATATTTAGGTTCTTTTCTTTATTTTTATTAATGTAATAATTTTCAATTTTACCCCAAATTTAATCCAATATAAAATTATAATCAATTCATGAAGATGGTCCCATTTTACTGAAAAATACTCCTCGCATTCGGTTATGATCTCTCGTAAGAAAAAGAAAATTTACTCAACTTGCTAAAATAACCCGGGATGTTACATCATGGGCTGCCCGAACAGTGACGAACTCACTGTTTGGTCAGCGGTCACCCGATTGGCTCAAAAGTCAACAGGTAACGCCGTTTTTGACCGTTTTCGCTTATTTCAATTCCGAAACACTTTCTCGCAATTGTTCCAACTCCTAAAACACATCCAATACATTTATAAGACATCATTTTCATCACCAAAATAGAATAATTCCAGGTCTAATCCAGAAACCGAAAATCTCAAATTTCATGCTTTAAATCCAATTTTTCAACATTAATCAAATTAATCACAACATCAATTCAAGTCACCACATATGAATCACCCAAAAATAATTATAGACATTACAAGAGTGATTATAACACTATAGAATGACAACATATCATCTAATGATCAAATTGGACAAAAATTACAATAATTTCATCCAAAATACTTCACACATGCTTCACCTCCTTCCGATTCATCCACCATAGCCAAAAGCCCCAAATTTTAGAATTAAAGGAACCCTAGAAAATTCCAAGAATTCAAGAAAAAATGAAACAAATTTTCAAGCTTGGGTTATAAAAGATTACCTTTTAATCTTTTGATTTCCAAGTTTTTTCTTGAATTTTTCCTCAATTTCTTCATGGATTTGATCAAACAAACCCTAGGATTTTCTTTCTCTTTGGTTTCGGCAATGGTGAAGAAGTTATGAAGATGATAAAATTTTTCCAAAGAAAAACCCTTTCGCTAACATATTAAGGGCATTTTTGTCCAACTTGTATTTTAATTTGAATAAATTAAAATAAGGATAATATAAGCTTTAATGTGGACAAATCAAATTTGCACATTTAAGCTTAATAAAATCATGCCACATGGACCAATATTAATTGGACAAATTTCATAACATTTATGAAAAAGTTTAATTAATTAATTATTCAAATATTTAACAATTAAATATCCAAATAATCAATTAATATAATTATTATTATATATGTATTTTTATTTACAATAAATAACAAATACATATATTTATGGCATGTGTCCAAATCTCATTTGATGAATAATTAATGTTAGACCCGGCCGGCGTTCGGAACCGAACCGAACCGGTCGGTTTCCGGTTCCACACTTAAGTGGAACCGAAACCTTGAACCGAACCGGAACCGACCGGTTCGGTTCCGAACCTTTTTTTTTTTAAATTTCGAAAATAAATTTAAATAAATGAGATTAATTTTATAAATAAATAAAATTATTACATTGAAGAGCTTGAACTTAAATTTTTAAAAATTTAAGTTGACTACGAATCCTCCACGGGTGAGAGGAATCAAAGCTCTCAAAAAAATTTGGTTTAATTAATAAATGGACCGATTCGATTCGATTCGTTTATTTTAGCTCACTGATTCGTTTATTCATTTAAAATTCGTTATATTATTTTTTTTACTAATTGTTATTTTTCAACAAAGATTCGAGAAGTTATTATCAATTACCACAAAAAAATAATATTATAAATATTTGATTAATCATTTTTAATAAATCTATTAATTGTATAATTCTTATGTAAATATTAATGTAAATAAATTATGATTCAATGAAGTAATTTTTTAGTACGATTGTTATGTATATGATGTGTTACAATAAATCAATCATATGGAATTACATTAAATATAATTACCGTATTTTTTTATTATTTTATCAAATACGATAATATATTATTTAATTATTTCATACATCACGTGATATTATCGTTAGATGATATAATTTTTTCGGTTTGCGTGATTGCCAGCTGCAGCGTACAAGGAATAATTCAGTGCAGCAATGATATACATACATACAATCTTACTAACAAAAACTACACTCCTCTCACTGTAGCTACAGTGATTGCTACAGTAATCACTTTAGCTACAGTGAGAGGGGTGTAGTTTTTGTTAGTAAGATTGTATGTAAGTGTAGCATTTTTGAATTCAGTGAGCCTTGAGGGCCATGGCGGGAAGTAGGGGTGTTCGCGGTGCGGTTCGGGGCGGTTTTTTCGTTTTTTACTTTAAACCGCGCGGGTTGGCGGTTTGAGAAATTAGAAAACGAAACCGCAAATTTGATAAGGAAAATCGCGGCGGTTCGGGTTGGCGGTTTAGCGGTTTGGGTCGGCGGTTTGGATTATAAATTTTTTAAGAAAATTTTGTGTGTTTTCACATTATAATTGAAGAAAAAATTACATAATTTTCATTTATTCATTATATATTGTTATATGATCATTAAATATCTTAATTTTCATAGTTAAAGAAGAAGAAAAATATAAAATAATATTTAATTTGTACGCGGGTCGGCGGTTTAGGCGGTTCGCGTCCCGATTCGAGTCAAAATATGCGGTTTGGGCGGTTCGCGGTTTGACATGGGTCAAAACCGCACATCGACCCGAAATTTGCGGTTCGATTCGGTGCGGTTCAAAATTATTTTTAATATTTTTTCAAACCGCGCGGTTCGGTTCGGTGCGGTGCGGTTCGATGCGGTTCGCGGTTTGACCCGAAATTATGTTCACCCCTAGCGGGAAGGTGCCACGCGGTGATCATTTCTATCCAAAATTGGCTATTTTCATTGGCCCACTTCATATAAAATCAAAATCAAAAGATTTTTATTTTATTTTATTTTATTTTTTTAAAAAAAGGGCCCCTTATCCATTACTTTTTAAATCGGATGGGACCATCGGTTGAATATAAAATTAATCATGAATCTAATCAGATTGAACTCTAAAAATCTACAGGTAAAAAATTTATTAAAATTCGTGAAAATTTGTCAAAATTGGTATATCAGTCCGACCTTAAATAAAGAGTAAAATTAAATATTTTTTAATTTTTAATTGATTAAAATTATGTATAATCAAATTAATAATCCATACCTGCTCTGATACCATTTTTGTTGAGGTTTCAGGCGATGGGCGCAGCGGAAGCGCGGTTTGGGTAAAATCGTAATTTAAAACTTTTTCAAATTACCGAATAAATTATTCAATATCTAATATGAATAATTTATTCATATTTCAACTAAACCTATTTATTCGATATCAAATAGGAACATAAATATAAAAGAAACGTCGCGAAACTTTTACGAGAAATATTTTTCCGCAAAATGACGCAAAACACGTTTTTGACCTAACCGACCACCCGACACTTATGGAGACTGCCCATGTTAGCCCCAATAGTGTTAGGGCAGTTCATGGGCTGCCCGAACAGTGACGAATTCAGTGTTTGGACAGTGGTCACACGATTGGCTCAAAAGTCACCCGGTAACGTCGTTTTTGGCTGTTTTCGCTTATTTCAATTCCGATACACTTTTCGGAAATTGTTCCAACTCCCAAAACACATCCAATACATTTATAAGACATCATTTTCATCACCAAAAACAGAACAATTCTAGGTCTGATCCAGAAATCGAAAATCTCAAATTTCATGCTTTAAATCCAATTTTTCAACATTAATCAAATTAATCTCAACACCAATTCAAGTCACCCAATATGAATCACCCAAGAACAATTATAGGCATTACAAGAGTGGTTATAACATTCTAAAATGACAACATATCATCTAATGATCAAATTGGACAAAAATTACAATAATTTCATCCAAAATACTTCACACATGCTTCACCTCCTTCCAATTCATCCACCATAGCCAAAAGCCCCAAATTTTAGAATTAAAGGAACCCTAGAACTATTCCAAGAATTCAAGAAAACATGAAACAAATTTTCAAGCTTGGGTTATAAAAGATTACATTTTAATCTCTTGATTTCCAAGTTTTTTCTTGATTTTTTCCTCCATTTCTTCATGGATTTGATCAAACAAACCCTAGGCTTTTCTTTCTCTTTTGTTTTGGCAATGGTGAAGAAGTTATGAAGATGATAAAATTTTTCCAAATAAAAAACCCTTTTGCCGACATATTAAGGGCATTTTTGTCCAACTTGTATATTAATTTCAATAAATTAAAATAAGGATAATATAAGATTTAATTTGGACAAATCAAATTTGCACATTTAAGCTTAATAAAATCATGCCACATGGACCAATAATAATTGGAAAAATTTCATAACATTTATGAAAAAAGTTTAATTAATTAATTATTCAAATATTTAACAATTAAATATCCAAATAATCAATTAATATAATTATTATTATATATGTATTTTTATTTATAATAAATAAAAAATACATATATTTATGGCATGTGTAAAAATCTCATTTGATGAATAATTAATGTGTATCTAAACGTATTATATATCAAATACAAATACACAATAATTACGATTGACCAAAAATGCCTCTATGCATGTGTTTTCGTTTAACCGATTAAAGGATCCGAATTAACTCATTTAATCCGGTGAAGTATTACGAATAATCCGTATTATTCATATCGCGTTGCCCAAGTGCTAAACGAGTACACTTCATATTGTGGGACTCTCTAAGTTTAGGTTTATCCGTCACGAAATCTAATTTCGTGTCCATAATTCACCCACTCATGGATTATGACGACCGCAGATAATCTTGCTAAACTATGCAAGTTGAGGTCATAGCATACGTATAATCCCTCTGTCACAGGCTATCCATATTATACTTGAGATATAAATAAGAACGTCAAATCTGTTTGGTATAATATAGTCGACTTTCAATTTACGATCTCTAAATAACACTCGGAACAAGTTTCCAAAGTTATACCACGACCATGGATTTACTAGATCATAAACACGTGAAGGATGCGTATGCCCTGTACACAGGACTGACGAATCCTCTCTTGATACGCACTGGATATCATAAGCATCAGTCCACACTCAACGAACAGGCGGAAGTCTGATCTAAATAGATCGGTGACGTGACTGCCATCAAAGTGTGGATGATAACTCATATATCCCAATGAGGTATCTCAAGTCGAAGGACCACTATGCTCGCTCAACTTGAGAAGATTCATATTGATGTTGGTGTACCATCTATTAGGAAATCTTCAGTGAGTCGTTCAATGTTTATCAAATAAACACCTACATATCTATACGAGTCTCACGAGAATTGTTCTTTTGCCCTGAATTGTTGCTCCATGAAAAATTGGGATGATTCCTCCACCCTGAGTTGTAGGTATTGGAATATAGATTATTGCCCTGTCTGTTGAAATTGTTGACATTCCCCTGTCTGTTAAAATTGTTGACATAGTTCACCGTCTCTTCTTGTTGAACTGGTTCTGGTGCTCATCCATATGGTGAACTTGTGGATCCAATATTGCTTTGCATGCTGAGAGTCTTCATGAATTTGCATATATGATAAAGCTTGGCACCGACTGCTGTATTGGCTCCAACTTCATAAATTCCTACAATTCTTTGGATCATGCTCCATTCTGTTGGCCACAAGGAATTGTTGTTGGCCATTTCTTCGATTAGGTCCCAGGCTTGATCTTCTCCTTTTGCCATTAAAGCTCCACCAGCAGTAGCATCAATTGTGGTTCTCATCAGTCCAGAAAGTCCATTATAGAAAGTTTGGACTTGAAGTCATTTTGGAATATCATGGTGAGGACGTTTCCGGAGAAAATCTTTGTACCTTTCCCAAGCTTCGTAGAGAGTTTCCGAATCAAGTTGTACAAAAGATATGATGTCATTCCTCAGTTTTTCTGTTCTAATTGGTGGAAAATATTTTACAAGGAATTTGGTGACTAAAGTGTTCCAAGTTGTGATGAAACCTGCTGGTAGTGAATGTAGCCAAGCTTTTGCTCTGTCTTTCAAGGAATATGGAAAAACTCGCAGTCTCATTGCTTCTTATGATGCTCTATTGTAATTGAAAGTGTCACAAACTTCCTGGAAGTTACTGATGTGGGCATTAGGATCTTCAGTTGCTTTCCCCCCAAACTGAACTGACTGTTGAATCATCTGAATGCATGTATGTTTTGATGTCACACGCATTTGCTGGTAAGGGAGGAAGTACAATACAAGAAATGAGTATGTCAACCACCGTAATGGTTCTGTCTCGAATGGGAATTGGTGGTGCAACCTCTAAAGGTTCAGGTTCCATGTTGATCAGTGCTTCTTGGCCTTCTCGCCTTTCCCTTCTCAATTGTCTGATGGTTTTTTCAATCTATGGGTCAAGCGGTCGAAGTTCAAAACTTCTAGTCCGTCTCATGTAGTGTCTGAGAACCTGAAACAAGTGAAAAAAAAACAATAAGTAAAAAGAAATTAGATACAAGTAAAATATCCAACCCCAAAACTAATAGTGAAAGATAAATAAGTCTCCGGCAACGGCGCCAAAAACTTGACCGACTTAATCACATGCGTATAACGCAAGCGCACGTATCGTTCAAGTAGTATAAAAAGTATCGATCCCACGAGGACTTAAAACCTTTTTTATTATCAATTTATGAAGTTAAATATTTACAAGTATCTAATGAATTGATTGTTTGATTGGGTGGTGACTTTAAAATTAAAACAAGTAAAAGAAATATCGCGAAAGTAGATTTTTGGAAAATTTAATATTAAGAAACTATCCAGGGTTGTGAATCCTTTCAATATCTTTTAAAAGATGAAGTTGTTATTTTACGTTTGTGTAATTTATTGGTTTATTAACCTGGAACACCAGATTATGTAAAAGCCTCTTCCGATGGTCAGATACAAATTCCCAATGTAACCTGATTAATCATATTCCTATGTCAACCAAGTTACATGAATTCATTAAGATTAAGTTCCAATTATGGCTACCCCCGCCCGAAAGGTATATTCCTATCCAGTAAGGAAATCTATTAAAGGGTTATCTATCATCAAGGAAGATCGCGGATTATTGAATCTAGGGTCTTAAACCTAAAATCCATTTTCCAAGTTCATTTTAAGTTTACTAGTTCAATTTTATTAATGGCTAGTTAATAAAAAGCATTAGGACTAAGGCTCAATAAATAAACCTTTATATTACCTAAACCATAAAATAACCCCTTATAAACCGATGATATTGGACTTCATCACAACCCCAGATAACTGACTTAGTTACGACACATATTTACGGGTAGTAAAAACTTAAATAAAATAAAAGACATAAAGTAAATTGCTGGAAATTAAATACTGAAAAGTAAATGACGGAAAGTAAAATGCTGAAAATTAAATACTGAAAATTAAATGCTGAAAAGTAAATGTTGAAAGTAAATTGATGAAAATAAATTGCTGAAAGTAAATAAAGTAAAAGTAAATTGCTGAAAGTAAATAAAGTAAAAGTACAATAAAGAAAATGCTGAGGTAAAATGATCCACTTTTATTACTACTATTTTAGATATATCGCTTAATATAATATATTAACTTTACGTGATAATTACCAACCAGCCATATAGGTAGTATCCTGATTAAGTCAAATTAATAATTAATTACCAACCGACCAACCAGGCGATATCCATGCTTAGTCAGGTTAAAACTAATTTATAATTAATTACCAACCGACCAATATTGTGGTATCCTCGTTAAGTCAGATTTTAAATAGTTATTATATTATAATTCGGGGAGATTAATCTAAATAGCAATAATAAAAACTTTACCTTTTACCCCAGCAAGGGGGAGTTACCTCCCCATTGCTTGAAAAGTAAAAACTGAAAAAGTAAAGAAAGAAAAATACTGTGTGTAAAAGTAAATTACGGAAAGTAAAAACTGAAAAGTAAAGAAAAGAAAGTGCGAAAGTGGAAATTAATTACTAAAATCTGTAAATAAACAAACAAAATACAATCTTCTTAGTTATTCTTAAGGAATTTCAAAGAAGAAAGTATGAATTTACAAATGAAATGGCTTTGTATTTATAGGCAAAATTTTACCTCTATCAAATCATCCACCAAATCCATTATTAATTGCTCCACTAATTGCTCCACCAAATCCATTATTAATTGCTCCACTAATTTCTATCATGTTTGGTGGGAGTTTGACTATTTTTATTATTTATTTATTTATTTATTTATCTTTGAAAATGACTTTAATAATTACGCATAATACACTTCTGGATGTTTCATCAATTTCGGTCATAAAATCTTCAGAATTAGAAATTATTTTGTTCTTAAAAGTTGTAAATATTTGAGTCTTATTTAATCTAGAACTTGAATCATCTCAAACCAATATCGGAATAAAACGTTATGCCCAAAATACGACAGTTGCGCAAAATTGGAATTTCCGAAACTGCACTTCGTTAGAACGCCCTTCCAAGTTTCCAATCTCCAAAATTAATATGTCAAGTCTAATTTTTGCCCTTATTTGACCCACATTTCATCCTAAATGATTTCATTGAGTCCCAATATTATTTTATCTGTAAAATAAACTAAAACACATCAAAACGTTCATCAAACCCGAGAAACTAAACAAAATATTAAGTAAAAGGGGCGGTAAATATTGATATATTTTCTGCTCATCAATATGTTCGGCCATGGCTTCCTCTAAATGAAGAAAATAAATTTTTTCAAAATAAAAAGAGGCATGACTGACTATTAGGGGTATTTTTGTCATTTTTGCATTTTAATTTCATTAAATCAAAATAAAAAATAAGATAAGCTTTAAGTTTGACAAATCAAATTTGCACACTTAAGCTTAAATAAATCATGCCATGTGTATCAATAATAATTAAACATATTTCAAAATATTTATTAAATATGGATATTATTTAACTATTCAAATATTTAACAATTAAATATCTAAATAATCAATTAATATAATTATTATTATATATGTATTTTTATTTACAATGAATAACAAATACATATATTTATGACATGTGTCAAAATCTCATTTGACAATTAATTAATGTGTATCTAATCAAATTATGTATCAAATACAAATACACAATAATTACGATTGACCAAAAATGCCCCTATGCATGTGTTATCGTTTAACTGTTTAAACGACTCGAATTAACTCACTGAATCCGATGAAGTATTATGAATAATCTGTATTATTCATAACGTGTTGCCCAAGTGCTCAACGAGTACACTTCATATTGTGGGACTCTCTAAGTTTAGGTTTATCCGTCACGAAATCCAATTTCGTGTCCATAATTCACCCACTCATGAATTATGACGACCGCGGATAATCTCGCTAAACTATGCAAGTCGAGGTCATTGCATACGTATAATCCCTCCATCACAGGCTATCCATATTATACCTGGGAAATAGATAATAACGTCAAACCCTTTCGATATATTATAGTCGACTTTCAATTTACGATCTCTAAATAACACTTGGAACTGATTTACGAAGTTATGCCATGGCCATGGATTTACTAGATCGTAAACACGTGTAGGATGCCTATGCTCTGTACATAGGGTTGACGGATTCTATCTTGATACACACTGGATATCATGAGCATCAGTCCACACCCAACGAACATGCGGAGGTCTGATCTAAATAGATTGGTTACGTGACTGCCATCAAAGTGTGGAGGATAACTCATATATCCCACTGTGGTATATCAAGTCGAATGACCACTGTGCTCGCTTAACTCGAGAAGATTCCTATTGACGTTGCTGTACCATCTATTAGGAAATCTTCAGTGAGTTGTTCAGTGTTTATCAAATAAATACCTACATGTCTATACGAGTCTCCCGAGACTCATGGTTCATTGGGATAAACCATCGGACCAAGTCACGATATACAACATGTACTGGTCTTCATAGATTTTACCAACCGACCCGTGTTAGTAAATCTTGACCAGAAACTTTATTTAAGGATATACATCTTATAGTGCGCTTCCCAATGTCAATTACAAACTACGTTGTAACTGCGCACTATATTGTTAATCCTAGGGTATTTATCTAATATACACGTATCATTAAACCAGATTTAGTTTCAATCTAATCGTAATAAGATATCTAATCGTAATTAGATCGAATATTTGTATAAAAACAAGAGGTGCTACCATTAAATAAGTAATAAAAATGGAAAATGGAATTGCTCGTATTCATGAATCAGACATAAATACGATCCGAATTGGCACTCCGAGCACCAACCCTAACAATTTCTCCCACTTGCTCTAGTGCCAATCCACGGTATCATATACACATCTCAATGTATATCACATACTCATGACCCTCAAGAGTTCACCTAGCACTCAAGAGCCCGCTTTAAAAAATTGAGTCCATCCAACAAACTCAATCATTTTCCTTAGCCAGCATCATTCATATTTTGTAGAATCCAAATTCCACATCAATATGAATCATACGCTATATCAGTATTGTGCTATAGCTACTAAGTTGTCTATGTATTTAGAGATCAAATCCAAATACTATGAGACAACCGCAAACACTACACTAATATGAAAACTTCTAATCTATAGGGTCACTATGCAACTTCATAAGTCAATACTTCATAAGTTGCAACTGATTCCACTAGTTTAGTAGAATCAATGGTGACACTCCCACTGCATATTTTCTGACTTTATATGACATAAACCATCTAATGTCATAATTTGGATGAAAACTAATCTGACCTCATGGTTGCACATTATATTCTCCATGAATTAGAAACTCATTCTTTATATCTCTAAGATAACAAAGAACATGTTTCAAGACCCATCATATGGTCTGCAACATATCAAAATAACTCGTAACAATTACGATTAAATTGATATCTTTAATTGTACATAATATAGTATTCATTACGCCATCATTATATGTTGCATAAGATTAACTAGACATTCCAATTAATCTCTCTTTCGACAAAGGAATCATTCTTTACGAAAGATGAATACTATATACAAGAGACACACTAATTGTCAAACAGTTATACTAACTGTCATACAGATAGTCTTACTATATCATTTATTAGATCATATCTAATACGCGACTAATGAGAGTATCTCACAAGTCTCTTACATAACTTATATGAATCATCAAACACTGTAATAAAGCCCTTGGAGTAATAAGATGATGGCTTCCACGCCTTAGGAGAATCATTACTCTCAAACGTTCCTAGTCATAGTTTTGTGAATAATCTGGGCGTTCACAAAGCGGAGAGACTAGCATGATGATATGATCCGCCCTTAAGTGGGGTAGCTGATCTCATATGCTACTAGCGGAGATCCATCCGCTTGGTGTAACACATGGATGCATGAGTTTCTCGTGTCTATCGAACTGATCGTCGAAAGTTTTCACATGGAGTGTTTATCTCATGTGTCTGTGAGAACTTTCATGTATCGATTGTATGACTAGTCCTTAGACTTGAGATCTTTACAACCTTATGTGTGGATCAAATAACTTTGACATTCTCCTTCCCCGGTTCAAAAGATCCGGTCATAAGGGTTTGATTGGGTCATTTGTTGAAACACATGAAGTTTGTAAAGATACAACAGAGAATCGCCACTCTCTCGGATAATATTTTCTTATAAGAGTAGTATTCCAGTTCGTGGGTTGATATGTGTGATCAGTGTTTGAGACAGTGGCCGCAGCTGAAGAATCATGTGAGATTCTTGGGTTAGCACGATTCATGACACTATCACCATCATACATTTGACTATATGGGTAGACACTTTCCATACCCTAGGTCAAACGGTGGGGATACGATGAGGCGAGAGACCGTATCATATGTAAATCGCATACATAATGAGTATATATGTCCTTCCTTCTCATTTGGGGGCCTTGGCATTTTGCTAGATGTCAACCTTGGTCATTGAAATCGAACGACCATATGGTCGGAGGATAATTTATGTTCGATTAAATTATCACGATTCATTTCATGTCCAACTTGAGGGGAACCCAAAAGGTCACACATAACAAAGTCGAAATCAATGATTAACAGTGCACCGTACAAATTTAACAGCATATATGATTGATGTAAGAATTTTTCATAAATGGTTCAATGTGTTTAATTATTGAACATATCATTTATGAGGTTCCAAAGTGGCTTAGGGATTGGTGAATGACGATAGAGGCACTTTGGGAATTGGAATAAAAAAATAAATAAAAAAACATGAATAGTAATTTTTTTATTTGTTATTTGTTTTGAATTCCAATTCGGCCCAAACTCTTATTAGGATTTTATAATCTCATTAAACCACTAAATTAAGATCTAGTGGCTAAGATTAAATTAGCATTTATCCCACATCGGATTCTTAATTAATTTTGTTGTCTTTGGAGCACCTATATAAACCCAATGAATTCTTTACAAATTTTTGCACCAAACCTTTCATATCTTGAGTTTATATAAGTGAGCAACTCTAAAGTTTAAGAGTAAGCCACTGATTTTGAGGATCCTTAAGTCTAATTGACTAGAGGAACATCGAGTTAAAAGTTTTGAGGTATTTGCCTAGGCTAGCACCAAGGGCAAAATACCCGTGCACTCAAGGCGTAGTCTTGCCGTTGAGTTTTGGCTTTGGTGTGTGTACCTTTGGAGGCCACACACTTGGGTGGCTCTTTGGAACGTGGAAGAGCTTGCTGAGTTCGAGAAAAGCTTGTAGATTGGAGGGAGGACTGGAGGAGTCTTTGGTTCAAGTAAGTCTTTCTTTTTTTATTTTAATTAGAGTTCTTATGATAGTTAACTGTTTAGGTTTATGTTCTTTGCATGTTTTATGAGTTTGTATGCTTAGAATATATAGTAACATGCCTAGACTTGTAGAATAATCAAAACAAATGGGTCTTGGGCAAATGGATAGCGACATCATAATTTGATTTTCTTGATTTTCCGCTGCGCACTCGCGGCCGCTTCCCAACAGAAGTTTGTACTCTACCACTGACCCTACTAACAAATATGTTTTCTCTATACTTTGATAAAATCAGACAATCTGACTGTATCAAAATTAGAGAACACAGATTTTCGGAATTCAATCCAGATTATTCATTTATTGTGATGATCAATTTTCTTTATTCATTCAATGGTCATGATGTCTGATCCATCAGAAATATTTAAAGATGTCTGATGTATAGGCGAATGTGAACATACAAAAACCATTAATTTGTCAATCATATAACTCAAATAAATAATAAACTCAGCATAACAATACTCATCAATAAAAAAAAAATGAATTAAATATATTAATTACAAATTACAAGTTCATATAGTTAGGCTACAATTGCAGCCCTAGCCGAAGGAGTTTAAATACTCATAAATATGATGGAAAGAAAAATATAAAGAAAAGTTTAGATGAAGTCCTGAAGTTCTTGATGAAGGACTTTCGCACCACTAACCTTAACATTTCTCAATAATTTTTGCATAAAGTACTGTCGCGTCAGTATATCTTGGTGTCGCGCCCAAATACGAATGGTTGGTGTCGCGCCACTGCTTCGAAATTAGGCTCGAAAATTTATACTATTTCGGTGGCGCTCCATGAAGGTTGTGTAGCGCCACCAATACTGACTTATTGATTCTAAGACTTCATTGTTCTTTGTTGTCTTTTATTTTATTTTATTTTATTTTTCTTATAAAGGGGGGAGGTAATATTAATCATATCACGGCTCATAAAATATGAATCCAAAAATATTTAGCCAAACGGCTTTACAAAACAAGTACATGGGATATCTAGATAAAAATGAGAGAAAAAATAAAGATAAGTAAAAAAGATTTTATAGATGAGGGGAAATAAACTAAATCTGCAGCAGAGAGATCAAAGTCTTCATGCTTAAAGGATAACCATCTAGAGATGAGCTTAAGAATTTTAAAGCGAATAGAGAGAGTTTCACTTGATACCTTCTTAAAGATCCGATGATTTCTTTCTATCCAAATGGACTAACAAACTGCCATGAAAAATGATTCAAAAAAATCGCACAACTTATTATTCAAGCAAATGAACTCAAGAGAGTGAATAAAGTCGGATGGATTACTAGAACAAACCCAGCTAAGACCCTACCAATTGAAAAACCACGACCAAATCCTCCAAGAAAACGTGCTTAAATACGATACGGATTGACGCTTAAAGCACCTATCCCAACACATCAAAAAATGGAAAATTATGAATTAAACATACAAATTACAAATTATAAGTTCATATATCTAGGAATACAATCGCAACCCTATTTGAAGGAGTTTAATTACTCATAAACATGATAAAAGAAAAATATAAAGAAAAATTTAGAAGAAATCCTAAAGTTATTCATGATCAAAATCTTAAAAATAATCATTTTTCTTTCTAAAATTCGTCCCTTAGGGTTTGTATAAGCTTGGGTTTTATATAGTTGTTGTAAGGAGACTTTCCTCTTTGTATCATGGTTGTTCTCATCATGTCAAGATTTGGGCGAGTCGCGCGTCACGAAGATAACCTTAATTATTTCTCATCAATTTTTGCATAAGGTTTATGTTGCGTCACTATTGTCTTGGTGTCGTGTCACGAATGCGGAATGGTTGGTGTCACGCCACTATTTCGAAATTAGGCTCGGAGATTTGCACTATTTTGATGACACTCCGCGAAGATGGTTTAACGCCACCAATCTTGACCTCACTGATTCTAAGACAGATAAGATCCAATATTCTTTGTTATTTGTTGTTTTTAACCCCGAATATTATAATAAATTGGCCCAAATGACCTTCACTTAGCTAGTAAATCATATAGTTTAAGCAGTGTTTAATTTAAGTAGACTATCATATAAAAGCTGATGAGCACAGCTCATACTAAAAAAAACTAAGCATTGTCCTGTAGTATTCACCATGGTCCTAGCAAAAAGTAATCAACATGGACTTGTTCTCAATTCATGCAATCTCTACCACAAATTCGTGATATTTGAATGAGAACCAAGCATTTCTCATCGTACTTTCAGAAATATGAGGTTGTTTTGGTCATTACAAGATGGATATTTTCTCTATAAATTGAAGCAGCAGTGAGTGAACCAAGTTCATGCAACCAAAAGCAAATGGCGAAGTTTGATCTTTGTGTGATTTTGTCAGTACTGTGTTTACTGGCGGGAAGTGCTTATGCCCAAAGTGCTTCCAATGTGAGAGCTACTTATCACTGGTACCGGCCTGAGCAAAACGGATGGGACATGTTCGCTTCGGGTGCTTTCTGCTCAACATGGGATGCCAACAAGCCCATGGAATGGCTCAGTAAGCACGGCTGGGCTGCATATTGTGGACCAATTGGACCCTGGGGAAAAGCTGCTTGTGGCAAGTGCTTGTGGGTACGTATCATACGTTTAACGAATAATTAACTCTCTTTACAAAGAAGTCAAAGATAATCTCAACGTCTCTATCATTTTTATAGAGACTAATTTTTATTTATGGGATCATTAGGCCCTGAAAGAGATGAAAACAATGCTCATAAGTTATGTGAGCAAGGCCCGTAAACTAATAGAACCACACTCGAAGAATTATAATTACATGAATTCATTCTCTAACCTTTTTTTCTTACACACTCGATATAATTTATTTATAATAATGAATTGATTGGAACTCATATGTTTACAGGTTACAAATGTTAAGACAGGAGCACAAACAACTGTGAGAATAGTTGATCAGTGCAAAAATGGAGGCTTAGATTTGGATGAAGGCGTATTCAAAAAATTAGACAGTGATGGAAAAGGATATGGAAAAGGACACATCATTGTCAACTACAAGTTTGTGAATTGTGGTGACTGAGACTGAAGCATCAAGCTTTGCATGCATGCATATCACTATCGATTTGCATGATGAAGCTTTCTATGTAATAATAATAAATAAGCTTCTCTCTCAAGAAGTACTGATAAAATAAGTGCTTTTGGGCATAAGTGCTTACTGGCTATGCCCATAAGCCATCTCTTATTAATAAAATAATAAGTGCATGCAAAATATTGCATGTGGTTATTAAACACTTCCTGAGTAAATTAAATCTCATTATTAAAAATTCAATTATTATTAAAAAGTAAGATCTAAGTAAATGCTTCAATAAATATAAACATACTCATCCAACAGGCTTCAATTGCGGGATCTCGTTGGATTAAATTAAATGTCGTTATTTATTTTTTAATTTTTTCTTAAATTTACTATTTCTACGCGAATAAATATGCTTGTAAAGGTATAAAATGTTTACCTATTAAAATATCATATAATTTATCATTCAACAGTAAATTTTGAACATTATAATTATAACCCCATTAATTAATGCAGTGAATAACTAAAAAAAATTAGGAACTTAGCTAAGCAGGGCAGTATCTGGAGTGAGATGTACATGCATTAAACTGATTTCGATTGCATTCAAATATAAGTTTTACAGAACTCATTTTTATATGAAATATTATTTATTTATTTATTTTGTTAAAGTGCTTCTAAACATAATTTCTAACTTTTTTCATGACACGAAAAGGTTAGATTTTTTATTCCCCTGGTTATGAAGTTTAATATTAACATAAGATGCCCAACGAGTAATTTTTTGGGGCAACAGAGGTATGAGTGACGTATTATCAACAATAAATTAATAAATGACATGTATGATTTAATATCCATTTTTGAGTTATTTTTTATATTTTAACAATCGTGATAATGAATTATTGAATTGTTATATGAATGACGTGGTACCTCTATTGTATGGTAGATTTTCTCGCCCATGAAAATGAATAGAGTGCTTGAAATTTGTCTTCCATTTTATGAATATTAAGCGGTAACTAATATTCAGAAGCAAACTCAAAAGTTATTGTCTCAAATTTATATACTCAAATTCTCAGCGATGTCAACTCTCAATTCATAAATTAGTTTTTGATTATGAGGTAGATACATTAGCTTTTCTACTATTAGTGTTCAGTAAAAAAAATATAATTGTAGTTTGGAAATCAATGGATTTTATTTTATCTCACATTTGATGTGAATTATATAATATCTTTACTATTTTTTTTCAAAATTATAAATTAAAAAGTCATGCTTGCCAAGCACTTTCAATTTTTATTTCATAATAATTTTAATTTTAAAACAGCATAGTATCAAATAGACACAACAAGAAACTGTCAAATTACAAATGAAATATTGGTGGTTATATCAAAAATCATCAAAAAAAAATACCGATGCATTTCCAATGTAATTCTGCCAATAAATATAGCGCAACATATTAACGATAAAATACCGATGAAATTTTCGGTAAATTATTGATGAAATTTTTAGTTATTATCAAGAGAACTTGTGGGATTTATTAACAGAAAAATGTCCTCAGTATTTGTTTTTATTAAATTATTTTATTATGACCTACAAAAAAATTGGGTTTTATCAACGAATATTTCCTTAGGAATTATATTATTAGTTACCATTATATTTTAATTAATAATATGTATTTTTATATTAAATATATACATATATATTTTCTTTACGTTAGTTTATGTTTCAAAATAGTGATACCCAAGCTTTCAGCTCCTCCCCATGGGTGAGATTTTTTTACAATGAGAACCTCCATCTCAATCTCACTATTTATAATTTATAATAGGAATCTTGCCTAAGTGCGTCCAGTCAGGATTTGTTGTCAGCCCAGCGCAGTATCAGGATTTGTTTCATGTGCCGCTGTCATTTTTTTTGGGTTGGTCCATATATTTAAGACATTATTTCATATTTTTAATACTTGTATTG
>SKCR01044996.1:0-5000 GCA_019454045.1 Zanthoxylum bungeanum | reverse complement strand
TATGGGAGAGGGATAATTTGACGATGCGTTAGAATATTGAGTATTAGTATAGAGAGACCTCACACTTAGCTGGTAGATCCTGAATTGGTTGTAGCTTTATCTGGTGTTTTGTCGATTATTGAGGGTAACGAAGGTTCTAGACCTATACCTCATGTAGTTTCGATAGCTTCCCCCACCGCTATTCCTGTAGCTGCACCTGACGCGGTTCGTAAGGTTGTACCTAATATGACCCATGCCGCTCCTTCAGTTCCCCAACAACCACATATTTGGAATATGTGTTGGGGAGAATTATTGACGTAGTTGCACATATGGTTTCCAGAGTGCCAATATCTAATGTACCTTTGAGCAACAGTGATAATACGGGTAAACCAGACCAGTTTCTTAATTTGAGGCCATCCCCTCACCACAGAGAAGTGGAAGGATGACATTAAGCATATATTCAACGTGTTAGACTTAACCGATCAAGATAAGGTTAAGTTTGCTGCTTTTATGATGAGAGGTGAAGCTGAAACCTAGTGGAAGGACACTGAGACTGTACTGACAGATAGATTGAATTCACCAGATTATTGGAGAACTGATGGACCTAGAAGACCTTTGTATATCACGTGGGATATGTTCGAGGAAGCCTTCAATGAGAAGTACGATCCTTATGCCTATCGAAGTGAGCAACATCATCTGTTTGATCATATGGTTTATGGACCAACAGAGACAGTGATGGAGTATGAGAGGCGAATGATTTTCTTTTCTCGCTACTATCCAGAGTTGATACGACATGAGGATAACAAATGCGAGGGATTCAAAGTGGACTGAGATAGCAGATTAGATCGAGGATCTGGATTTTGGGGAAACTATCATACACAGTGCTGGTTGATAAGGCTATGATTGCAGAGAGTGACATCAAGATCGAGAGAGAGAACATAATAACTTTTCAGGAGACCAAAAAGAAAAGGCGAGATGAAATCTCTGATGGGAGACAAGATAAATCCAATAACACACCATATTTTTCGCAACAGATTCATAATAGGATACCACCCAGAGGTACTCAGGGTGTAATTTTTAGAGGACAGTTTCGTGGGAGTCAGATTGAGCAGGATCATAGTGAAGAAACAATACCATATGTTGATTGGAGTGATGTGAGTGTAACATCTCGACCTACTGACCCACGTCGGTGCTATAATTATGGTCATGAAGGTCATATCAGCCAATAGTGTACCAGAGGAAGGAAGTGTTTCGTATGTCAGTAGTCTGGATATTTTGCTAGGGATTACCCGATTAGTGGCAGATCTCAAAGAGTTAAGCCAACAACATGATGTGGTAGAGGGACAAATTCCAGTGGTAGTCACAGACGAGGCTTGGGTTTTCTATAGAACAGAGGCAGAGGGACAACAATTGGATTATATGGTAGTAGAAGACAGATATCTGAGACACATACTACATCTGGTGCTAATAGGAAACGAGCCTTCGTCATGACAGAGCATGAGGCACAAGATAATGGTGATACTGTATCTGGATAATTTCGTCATAATGTTTATTTATGACATCCTTATGTATTCGCTTTCTCAGATCGATCTTGAGCAGCACCTTCGATTAGTATTAGAGATTGTGAAGAGAGAGCAATTTTATGCCAAGTTCTCTAAATGTGAATTTTAATTGTATAAAGTGATATTTTTGGGACATATTATCTCAGGAGATGGTAACGTTACGTTTGACTTTCAAGATATCCGATAATAGTGGTTTTCTTGCTATATAATTGTATGACCTACAAAAAAGGGTTGTCGAGGACACAGAAGGGCTATGAGCAATTTTGGATGATGTGTTTTGTTATGTTGTAACGGCCAGTAGTTCTTACTACTATATACAATTGTACTGTTACATACGGGACAAGGCCCATAAAATAAATTATGATGAGACTCAAATATACTCATAAAATGACTTTGGGTACGATCGGTTAATTCCTCAAAATCCCGAGACGAGACTGTACGTTGTTCCCCTTTGATAGCCTGTGGTATTCGGGGCATAATTCTTCATACAAAATCCAATTTTTATGAATTATATATCGTCAGAAAGCTGCGAACGAGACCTAAAACTTTCGTGTTGAACATATTTCCAAATTCAGAACAGAAAATGGTCAAAAATGCAAGTCAAAATCCTGATGAATAGTAATTACGGGTCAAAATGGAGAAAACTCAAACTTTCTACACACTTCCATATTTTCTCCATATTTTCAATATCAAATGATCCCACTATATAAAGGGTCCACTATTCACAAATACCCATTTTTGAAACACAAAATTAAAAAGAAAAGAGGAAAGGGCGTGAGAGAAAGAAGAAGATCGAGAGAGAGAGGAGAGAGAGAGAGAGAGAGAGAGAGAAAGAAAGAAAGAAAGAAGAAGAAAAGAAAGAAATGAGGAAGAGAAGAGAAAGGAAGAGCAAAGAAGCTTGGCATCCATGAGAGCTTGAAGAGTAAAGGGAAATCAAGAAAATGGAGGTAAGAAAACTTGACCCAAATTTCAAATTATGTGATTTTGGTAAATTGATGTTAGGGAATTTATAGTGGCATGTTATATGATGCATATTGATGGTTGTTATGTAAAAGAATGAATTATGGAGTTAATGATTAAGTTTCAAAAGTTTAAAGGTTGATTTAAGTATAATAATTTTGAGGTTTAATGAGTAGTAATGATGATATTATGGTAGTTTAGGATGTGTGGAGTTGAGGTAAATTGATGGATTGTGTGTTAGAGGAATTATGGAAGCATTGGGGATGAAATTGGATGAGAATCGCATGGAACCAGAAAATGCAGAATCTGGAAAATGGTTCTGCGTCGCGACGCAAGAAGACCCTTGCATCGCGACGCGTGAAGGAATTGATGGGAATTTCTGGTGATGCGTGTCGTGACGCGCAGGTCCCTTGCGTCGCGACGTAGATATAAAATTCGGCCAAATCGATTTTCGACCATTCCAGTTCCACCCCAGCGTATTAGAGACCACCCCTAAGATCTCGAATCAGTTCTTATGCTCACGTTTCATTCTAGTACAACACGATATACTGAATTATGACCTTACGCATTTAAATTAGTGGTTTAGCCTAGTTATAGAATTCATCTTGCAAATTTTAGTCTGATCAAGCTATCACCTTTAGACCATTGCAGGAATTGCGATTTCCTTCGTCGAAGCATTAAAGTTCCAGCCAGTTTCCAAGCACAGTGAGTGGACACTCTTATTTAAAACTAGTTTTATTTTTATTTTTATTTTATTTCAGACTTACATTTTTCGCTTTAAGGCGTTAGAAGATTTCTTTTTCAGTTATTGATTATATACAATTATGTTTTGAGAAAGTAAAAGATTTTTAGAAAACGTTATTTACAGTTTTATGATTTAAAGTATGATTTTCATGTTTTTCGGGGCATGAGGGGAAAACTCACCCCAACATGAAACTTGAGATACTGTTGGAATTGACGGATACAGAGGACATGTGCACATGTAGAGCCATGATGACGGCATAGGATCGTGTACCTGGACTCCAGTTCAGAGCTTGGGTGGTAGCATAGATCCGTACCCCCAGTTCTAGTTGTGGCTACGCCCAGTTGAGTCGTTTTCCTAGGCATAGACCACCAGTTACAGAGACGCCCAGTTGAGTCATTTTCCTGGGCGTAGAGAAGTACCAGTTTCAGAGATGCCCAGTTGAGTCGTTTTCGTGGGCATAGAGCACCACCAGTTTCAGAGACCCGGTTGAGTTATTCCCAGACACGTCCAGTTGAGTCATTTTTCTGGGCCTAGAGCACTAGAGACATATTTTTCAGAAAAATATTTTCAGATAAAGGAAGAGTATGGTTTGTAAGAAAGTTTTCAAAAGTAGAGTTTTTCACATAAAAGATGTTTTGGAACCCAAGTTTTGAAACAAAAAATTTTCATATTAGTTTTCAATTTTTGTCAACTCACTTAGATCGTATAGCCCACACCCCAGTCTTTGTATCTTGCAGGTTTCTCGGAGGACGAGCTCAGGAGGACGGATATGGATGCAGTCACTAGGGATGGAGTCCACCAGCACATAGTCAGATAGCATGAGAGTCCAGTAAGAGTCAAAGTAAAGTTGCATGTATACATTAGTGTTGTATAAGTCGTTATAAGTGTCTGATAATGTTTTTGTAAAGAAGAGAACATTTGAGTATTCAGTTTTGAGAATTAAAAGCATTTTATATTGTTGAGTTGGGCTATGGTCCCTAAGCATGATCTTGCATTTAGACAATTTAGGATATAGTCGGGAAGTCATAGGCTTATGGGGTTAGTACTGCTATCCCATGCCGATAACATCTCCCGATGTTACATATGTTTTGCTGTCGGGTTTTGTATAATAGTGGTCGGAGATGAGAGGAACTGAGATGATATGAGAGATGAGATGATATGAGCAGAGAGAGCTCATGAGAGGCTATGTGAGGTTATGTATAATGAGTGGTGGAACGTGTTCAGTTCCCACTTATATATTTATGCTGGATGAGTTGGTAGCAAACCTTGAGAGTTGTGTATTACCTCTCATTGGTTGGTGGGAAACCTTGGGAGTTGTGTGTTACTTCCCATTGGTTTCAATCTATATATATATATATCCCTATTTTTTTTGGTGAGGTCATATGAAAGTATGAGTGCTTTACTTACTGAGCTCTTTAAGCTCACTCCCCATTTCCCAAATATCACAGGTAGTTCGTCAGCGTAGCAGTAGCCGCACCAGGATTTGTTCCACGTGCGACTGTCATTTTTTTTGGGTTGGTCCAGACATTTAAGACATTATTTCATATTTTTAATTTATAATTTAAGATGCATTATTTGTGCATATTTATTCGATTTGTGTGACATGTAGAATGCTCGAAACAAAGAGGTCCGCGAATCCTTTTTAGGGTTGGCCCGCTCTAGAGAGAGGGTCGTGACATTACCTAACTTTCCTTAAATGAACAAAGAAACAGTATGACAATTGACAAGCAAAAAATTATTGCAAGACACAAATA
>SKCR01044995.1:0-47761 GCA_019454045.1 Zanthoxylum bungeanum | reverse complement strand
AGGATAGTAAAACTCGATAAAAAAAATCGGAGTTATACTGTTCAAGGCACCAAGTCCTTAATGGAACACAAACAGTTCATCAAGGATGAAACTGTACCTGTAATCTTCGAATACACAAGAACCGCATAAGTCGGAGAGAGTCAGAAAATAACCTGGGTATGGGTTTCTGATCTCACCTCATAAAGATGTCAATCTTATTGAGGAATACGAACTGACTATGTATGAGGAAGTGATACAAGGTATCGACTCCCTTTATGGCAAAGTTCCATGAGTCCGAAATGGATTCCATGTATACCAACTATGTTTGGACACTAGTTATTGTACCACAAGGCATTGTGCCTTTTGGTACTATATAAGTCTTCAAAGAAGACATACATGGAAGGAAACATACCAATGTACTAAGCTTGGCTTGTGTAGCGAAAAGGTATCGTTATCAACATTGTGTTGATTACAACGAAATCTTTTACTTGTTACCACGTTAAATCCATTTGGATAGTGCTTGCTGATTCTGCATGTTTCATTCATGAAATATGGCAGCTGAACGTCAAAATCGCTCTCCTTAAACGGAAACCTCCTTGGAGGATGTTTATAACATCCTGACGGTTTTGTCGTACCAAAACTAGCAAACAAGGTTTGCAGGTTATTCGATCCATGTATGGATTGAAGTAAGCATTGGGTTCTTGGAACTATCGTTTTGATGTAATCATAATAGTGTATGATTTGATTCCAAATGAATATGATTCTTGTGTAAATAAGGAGGTTAGTGGGAGCGCACTGACAATGATGTCCTAAATAATGATATGTCATTTCTTGGAAATGATATTCCCATATAACAATCGGTGAAAGATTGGCTTTCATTAAAATTCTCCGTAGAATTCTTGGGAGTAACAACCTTTATTCTAGGAATGAAGATCTACTGAGTTAGATCTAGAGGTTATTGACACTCTGCGAGAACTCGTACATTGAAAAATGTACGCAACCTGGTGTCTCATATGATTTGAGCATATGGATTCACAAACAGGTCAATCCAAGTGATAGTCACCAGATTGATATTAAGAACATCCATTAGTATCTTAAAGAACTAAGGATGATGTCTTAAACTATGGAGAAAGATAACTTGAAGTGACTAGGATCACTGCTGTAAGTTTTCTAACCGATAAAACAACGGTACAATATAGTTTGAATAACGGAACAGTGAGCTGGAAATCTTCCAAGCAAGATACTGTTACCGAATAAACAACAAATGCGGGTCATTGCTGCGGCTGAGGCAGCAATAGAAGCCATCTGGGTCATTAACAAATCTAATTATATTAGATATAGTTCTGTTAGCAGCTGAGCTAGGCTACATCGCAGACTAAAGAATTAATGGTCTCATCAACGATCCAGATATATACTTCGACTATTCATCTGATTCGTTCGGATCATACATCGTGGCGATGTGATGATCGAATAAATTGCATCAGACGATAATCATACAAATCCGCTGACAAAAGCCTTTCCTCAGCAGTTTGAGCGAACCGTATACATAGTTCAGGTGTAAGACACTCGAGTGACTGGCTATAGGCCAAGTGGGAGATTGTTGGACAATTATGACCCATAGCGTCACTATTTGTACAGATCATGGTGTTGTTGTACAAATTAACTATGTGACAAGAAGATTGCACTCTTGTCATTTGTGATTAGATCACCTAGATGTATAAATGATAGGAGGTCCTTATGATTAGTTCCTAGATTGAGATTATATGAGACAGTATCAGTCCACGAAGGATTAATCATTAAATATCCCTAGTCGTAGTATTATCGAGACTGGAGATCGATAATGCGGAATAGACTAGTATTACACTTGTGCGTGTTATGTGAGATCATAACGGCATAGTTCTCATATATTTGGGTATATGATACTCATGCAAGTGTAATATGAGGTTGTGTTTTACCGATGGTACGGAAAACAGCTTCGCTCTGGATAGACCCCTCAGAATTCCATTGGTGGTATGACTATGTGTCTATGGAAGTCCGAAATCAGGGTAGGTGTATTTGGTCTTAACCTGAGACTTGCACCGCTAATGCTTGCGACAATCGGTATGCTTTAGTTTTGGTCGTCCAGGGCTTTGACCGGTTCTGTGTACGCCTCTGCTGGGTATATTGAGAATCGTAGTGTATTAGGTGTGATGTCAAGACGGAAGTATCACTCCAGTCATAGTGGAGATGATGTCACGTAGGATACGGTACTAGTGCTCTTAAGTACTGCAGTCATCGGGATATTATGACTAGGTCATGTATGTCTGATTATAGAGACTAGTTACCAGACATCCGACATGTGCTTCGTACGGGGCAGACACATTCCAGCCCCAGGCCTAGCACGTGACAATCCGATACTGGATCGCAATACGCAATACTACGTAAACTACGCCTGACATAGATTATATATTCCAGTAAGAATATTTCTGGAGAATTGGGTAGGCACGGTGCTTTGCTAGAAGCCAACCATGTCTTGTAAATCGGTAAGCACGTGGTACGAGGTACGCACGTATTCGGATAATCCGATGACCGTATTTACTGCCAACATATCAAGGGATCTCTTGGGTCGCTTCCCAAAGATTCACCGATGACAGTTGATTTAATTAGAATTAATCTGGGATTAATTAAGAGAGATAATTAATCTGGGATTAATTAAGAGAGGAGAAAATTAATCTGGGATTAATTGAGGTATTATTTAATCTGGGATTAAATGTGTTCGGAAGAGAGAGAACTCGATTAATTTGGAATTAATCGGTAAAATAAATTTAATAGTTAAATTTGATTTTTCTATTTAATTTATTCGTATGGGCTAAAATTAATATATCGGATATATTAATATGAATTGGATTTCATTACGAAATTAAAGTTGGACTTTAATACGAACGAATGAATTAATTTAGAATTAATTCGTAGACGACGTTCGTAATATATTTGCGAGGAATCATTATTTAATTAAATTAAATTTAATTATTTAGCGACGAAAGTTCGTTTAATTGGATTAAACGGAACCGAGCCGCGGCAAATGTTCGTAGAGATATTTGAATTTTGAATTCAAATATGGGGACCACTTTAATGTGGTAGTTGGGAGGGTAGTTGGCATTTATGCCAAAACCACTTACTTTCCAACCACTTGGTTTAGGTGAAACCAAATTACCCCAACTACATGGTTTTGGGTAAAAGGGTAAACCCTTAACAAAACCAAAAAGCCTTCTCTCTCTCTTCACTCTTCACGCTTGTGTAATACAACACTTGGAACAAAAATGAAAAACCCTAATACTCTCACCATGGGCGTGAACTAGGCTTCCTCCTCTCTTTGATTTTGTTGCAAAATCAACAAAGCTAGCACTTGGAGAAATCAACTAAGGTGATAGGGAAACTACTTCAAGAGTTGGAATCATCATTTAAAGCTTGGATCTTGGAGATCTCTTCTCAAAATTTTAAAGCTCAAATCCGTTCATTGTAAGTATATTCCGCAACTTATTTTGAATTTATGAACACCTTTACATGCTTATTAGATCCTTGGCATGTTCTAGGAACTCTAACACTAAATTTTCCCCAAAAAATGGATTAAAACGAAACAAATATGGGTTCCGTTTCACCAACCAAATGGCGGAAATGAGCAATATTTAGCCTCACTGCCGTAAACAAGAAAATAAGATAAAATTGTTTTAATGCATGAACCACAAATGAAAATATACATGATATGGTTAAGCTTTACAGACACATCTGAAAATCATGTAACTATCATACATCAAAAGAAACCTAAAAAGGACTACATTATATATGAATGTAGGTCTGACATAATGAACCGCCATTACTAGTTACTGCAGTGCTACCATGTCCTTGATCCATGTCTCCAAAAGATGGTTGTGGCTCACCAGCTGAAAGATCCTGCAAAACTGGAGAGTGGAGGGGTGAGTCCGAAAGAACTCAGTGAGTGGAGTTATAAAACCAGAAAACAGTATCAGTGTTTTTGAATCAAATGATCATCGCATAATGCTACTTTCTAAATTCTTAAAATATAAACCATATCCTTTTCGTTCAAAACTTTTATGAAAATCTTTTGAGGAAATCATGTATTTGAGATCTCTGAAAACTGTAGAAAACCTGATGCATGGGGCGTTAGGTATCGTTGTCCCCCCATATGCCTAACTAGTGGTCTTGGGACGTTACGTCTCGCCGTCCCCCAAGCCACTGAACTAAAGCCAGGTGTAAAAATTATGCCATTGGGGCATTACGTCCCGCCGTCCCCTAATGCATGCCACTACCTTGTCCCTGAATCTAGGATTTAGGGCCGTTACATATCGCTGTCCCCCTAGCCCTGAAATCTAGGATCTATGGGTGTTACGTATCACATCCCCCAGTTCTGCTCTACATGTGTACATGTTATATATGTCCGTCAATTCCAAGTTATAATCTGAGGAGGATCTTTCCTCATGCCTCCAAAATCATAAAGGTGGCTAGGGGTGTTACGTATCGCATCCCCCTAGTTCTGCTCTGCATGTGTATTTTTCTTTTGTTCTTGTTTTTCTTTCTCAACAGTTGAGAGGATTTGGAAGAAGAACAAAGGTGGCTAGGGTTAGAATGAGAGGCTTAGCCAAAATAAAAATCATATTTTCCTTTTTATACTTGGGGTTTAATTTTACAAAATAAAACAAAACCCTTCATATTTCTCCATGTGTGAAATTCGGCCAAGGGGTATATTTTTCAATAATTTTGTAACATCCAATATTACATAATCATCATCTTAATGATAATTTAAAATTCCTCTTTAAGAGTTGTAACATCCAATTTAAGATGTTTATTTTACAAAAAATCTTCCCCACTTTTTTCTTTGAAATTCGGCCAACACTAGGAATAATAGATAATTTTGTAACATTAAGTATTTAATTCCATAATTAAAATATATGTTACAAAATCAAAGAGTTACTACCTTTCATAAAGGTGTAACTTCCAAATTCAATTCAAAGGGTTTCCAAAACCCAAATTTGGAATTCCAATTTTAGCCTTCATTCAAATTATATTAAATATAATTTAATAATAAATAATAAACAATTATCATATAATCATTTATTATATAAACCATATATTAACTTTTAATATATAGTTCCAAGTGTGACAAATAATATTACTAATCAAATTAATAATTTTTATACATATGTGAGTATACAATTGGACTATCCAATTATACTAAATCCGCTATAGTAAATCGAGTTAGCACGAGGACCAAATGGACCTACGGTTCCGAGCTCCAATAATCTCAAAATATTAATTAAACTCTTAATTAAATATTCTGAATTATTAACTCCGGGTTATTCCACTAAAAACCTGAAGCTGTACTTTCGTTGCCGCAGATGATATATTAAGCCGAACCAAGTCGGTCTCCATCGATATAGTCATTTCATATAGATTAACCCTTCACGAGTATCTCGTAATTAGAGCGGGTCATAATGTCTGTTATACCCCTCTAATTACTTTTACCTTAAGTACCATTGATTCTCTAATGAATGATTTATTCATAACGATTATGAATTTTAATCTTTCTATTCGTAATAGAAAGACTTGAGCGCTCAAATCGTTCAAGCACCGAATCAACCCTTAAGAAAGATAGTCCTCTACTTCTCGCAAGAAGGAGTGAACTCCATGTCTATGTAAAATGTTCCCAGCTACACAACAGACTATGCCCCCAAAGTACATAGCTATTGTTCGGGACTGCTACACCAACCTCACCATTGTAAATCAAATGACATAGCCTACCATGCAGGAGTTCGTAGTACACTCGGGATTAAGATTAATTTATATATGACCATCTAGTAGATCGAAATGACTTTCTTGGTTTAACAGATATTAAAAGAATGTCATTTCCATCTGGGTCCAGTCCTATATGATCACATCATACAAGGTGCCTTTATTCTCATGTCTCTACATGGATGATCCCGAATCAAGGTCGTCATACAAATATAGAATAGACCGCAGCTATAGATAAACCACAAACAAAGTACCCGCTTTGTTTGCTCTCTATGGACTATTTAAAATTACTAACTTCAGTCTTAAATCCTCTTATGTATGACACTCATACACTAAGTCTGAAGGTACATAAGTAATCTAGGGTATTCAAGATAATTTATAATACGCAAAAATTAAACAAACACTTTGAGAAATGAATAATGCATCATTTTATTTCAAAACACATAAAGTCGTTTACATCATATGTAGCTCTAGGGTATACATCCCAACAGTTTGATCTCGTATCAATCCGAAATTTTTGGGAAACACATATGGGTCTTTTGGGATTGTGTTGGGGGTGTTTTTCTCTGAAAAATCAGACCTCAAAATGTCACTTCAGTTCACGCACACAATGGACTGTTTCAGTTGCAGTTTGGGCGCATTTAGTGTCCAAAACAGTCCGGTTTTTGCACTATTGTTCGGGGACTGTTTCGGGGCTAAAATTTTGTTCAAAACAGTAGCAAAATTTCACTGGTACTGCTGGTCACATTCCAAAACTTAAAGGGAAGGGCATAAAAAAATTTTCAAGTCCGATCCGGGTACCCAAGACGTTTCCGCTGCGTAAGGAAAGCGTTTCCTACAGCCATTTCCTAAATCGATATCCAATATCGCTTCTTTATATCTAGTTGGATCAATTTCCTCCAAGATGAGAACATCAAGGCTCGCATCAGACATTAAAAATAGTCTCTCATGAGGCCTTGATATTCTATTCGACTTGCGTAGAATCTGTGTTATAGATCCTTCACCTAATTGGATCTCTGGTTCTATCTCAGTTTCCTTAATGTTGGGATCAAACTCATAAAGTTCATTATTTCTACAATTCCCACTTTCTCTCAAAAATTCATTTTCAAGCAAAGTTGCAAAACGAGCAATAATTACATTTCGTTGCTCAGAATCATAGAAATGATATCCCAAAGAATTTCTAGGATATCCAACGAACTTATACTTATACCCCATTGGCATTAGTTTATCTCGTTGCGCAACTCTAACGTATGCAGGACAACCCCAAATATTTAAATATCTAAGACTTTGATTTCCACAGTACCATATCTTATATGGGTTCGTAGAAATAGCTTTCAATGGAACTCTATTAAGTATGTGGGCAACAGTAAGTAAAGCGTAACCCCAAAGGTAATATGGAGTATCTGTATAACTTATCATAGATCACACCATATCTAATAAAGTATGATTTCTCTGCTCAGACACACCAATGTGTTGAGGAGTTCCTGGTAGGCTATATTGGCCGAGAATCTCATTCTCTCTTAAATAACTTATGAATTTATCGCTCATGATTTCACTATCTCGATCTGATCGAAGGCATTTGATGAATTTCCCGGTTTGTTTTTCCTACTTTGTTTCAGAATATTTTGAATTTTTCAAATGTTTCTGGTTTATGTTTCATCAAATAGACATATTCATATCTTGAATTATCATCCGTGAAAGTCACGAAGTATGTTGAACCGTCATGAGCTGCATGATTTAATGGACCACACACATCACTGTGTATTAGCTCCAATAAATCTTTAGCACGGTGTCCAACATCAAGAAATGAGGCCTTTGTCATTTTCCTTTGGATACATGACTCACAAATTGGATAAAGATCTAAGGTAAGATTTTCAATCAAACCATTCTTAACTAATTTTGATAGATGTCTAACACCTATGTGGCCCAATCTCATATGCAATAATTCATTATTATTTAATGATGATGGACTAACCCCTAGAGAGCGCAAATTCGTGGAGACAATGTGCAATAGTGAGTTTATACGGAAGGACCCTGATGAGGCATTTGAGTACTTAAATGACTTGGCTGAACAATCTCATACTTGGACTGGACCTAATGACATAGACAACACAGATAAAACATACCCTACTCCTTCTAGTAGAGGCATACACCATTATAGGGAAGAAGATAGTCTTAGGGCACAAGTTGAGCTATTAACTAGACAGATATGAGCCTTACAAGCCAGAGATAGCAAGACCATGCATTTAGTCACCCACCTGGAACCCCAATAGTGTCCTGTATATGGTGAGATGAGGGGAACATATGAGGAACAATGTAATAACTTAGGGATGTACAAGAAGCCATGCACACCTTATTCAGATACCTATAATCCTAGTTGGCGGAACCATCCTAATCTTAGTTGGAAACATGAGTCCCATCAGCCTACTCAAGCACCACAAACTAGGAGTTAAAGTGCCCCTCAGTATCCCACACCTGCCATTCCTAGGAATTATTTAGAGTACACTGTGCAAGCATTTGTACAGGCCCAAAGCAAAACTAATCAGAGGTTTGAGTCATTGATAGCACAGATAATTAAGGATAATAAGGAGATAAAGAGTCAAGTCTCTAAGTTGACTAATGTCATGAGTGTGCACAAACAAGGAAAATTCCCATCTCAGACTCAAACAAATCCACAATGGCAACACATTGCACATGCTGATCATGAGGCAGCCAATGTAAAAGGTGTCAATGCTATATTCACTAGGAGTGGTAAGGAGGTAGGCATGCAGAACAATTCCAACACTAGAAATGACCCTAAGGATGATAGTGCTAACACATCTCAGGAAGAACAAGTGCCATATTTCCCAGTTAGAGTACTCTTTCCTCAAGCACTTAACATTTTTCTTGTCGAGAAACAACCATATGGTGATGATGAGTGTCATTACTCATACATGCTAGAAACAATCCTGCCGGAAACAGCTTCTTTACACCATGAATCAAATCCTCCCGAAGTGAAAGTGACCCCAAAGAACCGAAAAAGGAGAAAAATGAATTAAGGCTCGATTAAAGATGATACCTGGGAGATTAAAAAGGAGATTGAGCCAAGTTTTCCTTATGTGCAGTACCAAATTTCAGCCACCAGACCTTGGGGGATCAATGGATAAACTGCTGCGGCTAGACAAAAATTCTTTTTCATGCCTTCATCAGTTCGCTAGATGGAAGCCACCATGACAATCTGAGTAGTTACGTCTGGCTGAAGACGTTAAACTTAGCGCTAGCGGGGAGGCAACCCTTGCATCTGCATTTATTTATTTATTTTATTTACTTTAGTTTTATTTTTATTGTGTGCTAATTGCATGTTTTATTTTTATTGTTTGCATAAGTATTTATTGAGGTTTTAGCACAACCTACACAGCCACTAACTAAAGTCTTACCAGCATGAACCTGATCAACTCCGCGCCTGGTAGTGTTGTTCCTTAATCTTTTTTTTTTTACATTTATCTTACATTGAGGACAATGCAAGCTTTAAGTGTGAGGGTGTATGCATGCACATGATAATACCTGTTATATAAAAAAAGATTATTTTGTTATTTTTAACCTTTAATAGTAATGCATAAGTTCAATGATGATATCGTTTGTTTTAGGGTGATATTTTATAAACGACAAGTTCCTGATGTACTTTTATCCGATGCATTGAGTAATTGATCTAGGTTAGACTCGTAAGCACTTAATTATAGGTTTCTAGCAGTGAAATCCTGAGTAGTTAGCAAGGTGACTAGTTGAAGAAATTACATGTCGATGAATGACCATTTACTTAGATGTCTATCCTGATTTGCTAGTGTTATGATGTGTGGTATGATTGAAAATGAAAAGAAAAAGTCTCTAAAGAAATGCTACTTTAAAGGGTAGGTATGTTGAAAAAAGAAAAGAAAAAGTTGAAAAAAAAGAAACAAAAAGAGACAAGGAAATGAAAAATAAAAAATCATACCATGCTGAGCACAGAAAAGCAATTATAGAGCTTAATTGAGATATCTAGGTTGGTTTGACCCATCGATCCCAATTTTCAAATGAAATCATTGAGTTGGCTTACCTAGAAATCAAGTTGTGAATGAACCTTACACACACACATTGTGAGTCTGGCTTAGATGATTTGTTCAAGGACTTAGATTTGAGTTACGTTGAGTACTTTGAAAGTTCTATGGTTTCATTACTAGGCATTCGTTGAGGATAATAATATGTGTAACTATTGGGACTATTTCAGTTTATTATTTTCATTTTGTTATTTTTGCATGATTGTATGTGTTTTGAATGACGTTTGTGGGTGCCATCGCTATAAGCCCTCACAAAACTATAACTCGTCCACTAGGGACACCTAGGGGTTTAAAGGCTTGTTGCATATGCTAAATACAATCATGATCCCTATGAAAGTGGCTTAGATAGTTTTTATTTATTCAGTTTAGTTCTTATTTTATTTCTGCGCTTGAATTGCTAGGGACTAGCAATAAGCTGGTTAGGGGTTGTGATAAGTGCAAGAAAGTGTACTTTGAACATCACTAACTCGTCTTAATTATCTTGTATTTAATCTTACTTAGAGTTTATTTAATGCTTTGTTATTAGGAGCAATGAAATATGAAGTTTGGAGCAATTACGCGTGTTTCGGGACCTTACGGATGCATCGAAAATACGCGGGAATAGCGGAAATGAAGAAAGCAAAAATTAGTCCAGCAAACCGAGCGTCACGACGCACCAACTTTGGGCGTCGCGATGCACCCCAGTAAATAGCACCCATATATTTTCCCATAGGATTGGCGCCCCAGCGCCCAGAGACCAGCGCCGCGGCGCCCCAGACGCCCCAAAACCCTGATTTTTGACGTCTTTGATGCGTATTATGATTTTGTGGCCTCCCTATATAAAGCCAACTTCATCCAAACCCTAAAAGGAAGAGAAAATCAGAGAGAAATAGAGGAGAAACACACAATAAGAGTCATAAACACAAGATTGAGAGAGAATAACGAAGAGCTTCAAAGACGAACATGCAGTCTCTCCGATCTATTCAGGTTATCTCTCTACTCTGCATGGTGAACTAATCTCCTAAGCAAAGCTAAGGACAAACACTTGTATTTGAATTTCTATGTTTAAGTTTTTGATTCTTAAAGTACTTTTTAACGTTTAATACAATTGATGGTTGTTGTTCTTTATTATCTTACGATTTCTGAGCCCAGAGACTGTGTTTTGTCAACTCCCATATAGATCCAGTCATGCTTCTTCTATGTGTGATTTGCGAACCCAGTTGTGACTGGTAAAGTTGTTTTATGTGTTGGTCTTCTGCTGCAGTATTGCCTGAGGGTATGTTGTCGACGTTAGATAGCTCGTAATGATGACTTTTGTGTGCTGTTAACATAGAGAAAATAATCATTGATTAACTTAGAATTGAATAAGCATAGAATTGAATATCCTCCGACTGTTGGTTTGGGATATGAAACTTTCAGTTAAGTAATAACAAGAATCAATAACAGAATATAGGAGTTTGATACAAGAGGGATTCACTATGCTTTGTCATATCTCTCTACTTATATTCCTAAGAATTTATCTATAGTTTTTATCTTTTTTTTACCAATCAATCTATCTCTTTCTGCCTTAGTTATTGCTAATATTTCTGTTTAAGTAAACCAGTTCTTTGTAACCATCTCTTTGAGGAATCGACACCGCAACTATACTGCGATAATCGCAAGTACTTTTTGGGCGTAATCAGATGGCTAGAGTTTGGAAAAATTAGGTTATTATAAATAGGAAAACACTTTTGCTATTTATATTTGGGGTTTAGGTTGTCAAATAAAATTAACAAAAACCCTTCCCATCCCTTTTAGAAATTCGGCCATGTGGCCTAATTTTTGTAACATGTAAAATTCAATTAATGTCTTCAATAAGACATTAACAAGTTGCCAAAAAATTTGTAACTTCCAATTTCAAATCAAGAGATTCCAAAATACATTTTTGGAAATCCATTATTTCAAAATCTTTATTAAGTTATACAATATAATTTAATAATATAATTTATAATAAATAATTATCATATAATCATTTACTATGAAAACCATATATTAAGATTAATATATAGTTTCAAGTGTGACAAAATTATTATTAATCATATTAATAATATATGTGAGTTTATAATTGGATTATCCAATTATATTTAATTTGCTACAGTATATCGATCTAGCATGAGGACCAAATTGACCTACAGTTCCGAGCTCCAATAATCCCGGAATATTAATTAAACTTTTTAATTAAATATTCCGAATTATTAACTTCAGGTTATTCAACTAAAATCCAAAAGTTGCACTCTCGTTGCCGTAGATAATAATATAACCCGAGCTACATCGTTGTCCATTGATATAGTCATTACATACAGATTGACCCTTCACGAGTGTCTCATAATTAGAGCAAGGTCATAATGTCTGTTATATCATTCTAATTATTTATACTTTAAGTACCATTGATTTTCTAATGAATAATTTATTCATAACCATTATAAATATTAATCTTTCTATTCGTAATAGAAAGACTTGAGCGCTCTAATCGTTCAAGTACTGAATCAACTCTTAGGGAAGATACTCCTCCACTTCTCGCAAGAAGGAGTTTACTCCATATCTATGTAAGACATCCACATATACACACCAAACCATGTCCCCAAAGTACGTAGCTATTAGTCGAGAATTCTACACCAACCTCACCTTTCTAAATCAAAGGACATAGTCTGACATGCAGAAGTTCGCAGTACACTCAGGATTCAGATCAATCCATATATGATCATCTAGTATATTGAAATGAATTTCTTTATTTAACGGATATTATAAGAAATTCATTTTTATCTAGGTCCAGTCCTATATGATCACATCATATAAGGTGCCTTCATTCTCATGTCACCACATGGACGATCCTGAATCAAAGTCACCATACAATTATAGAATGAACAACAACTATACATAAATCACAAATAAAATACCCTCTTTGTTTGCTCTCTATGAACTATTTTAGATTACTAACTTCAGACTTAAATCCTCTTGTGTATGACACTCATACACTAAGTCTGAAGGCATATAAGTAATCAAGGGTAAATAAGATAATTTACAATTTACGATTCAAATCAAAACAATTAATAAAATAATACATCTTTTATTTTATAATAAATAATTTTGTTTAAATATTACATGAAGCTCTAGGGCATATATCCCAACAATATCCCACTTGCACTAGAGCAAATGGGACATGTCACGTAATCTTAGACCCTTTAGGCGACCTATAAACACTTTAGTCGATAAGGTCTTTGTAAACAGATCAGCCATGTTCTCTACGGAGGCAATCTTCTAGAAAGAAATGTTTCATCTCTACACTATCTACCTGATGAGATGATATTTTCTCTCTATATGCTTTCTCCTTTTATGGCTTATTGGTTCTTTGGAATTTGACACTGCACCACTATTATCACAATAAAGTGTGAGTGGTTTATCCATATCCGGAACAACTTCCACATCTCCTAAGAATTTTAAGAGTCAGACTTCTTCTTAAGTTGCTTCGTCAGCTGCTACGTACTCAGCCTCCATGATGGAGTTAGCAATACAAGATTGATTTATGCTCCTCCACACAATGGCCCCACCACATAGGGTAAACACTGATCCAAATGTTGATTTCCTAGAATCAACATACGTCTGAAAATCAGTGTCCGTATATCCCATGAGGATTATATCCTCATCAGAATATACAAGCATATAATTTCTCGTTCTCTTAAAATACTTGAGAATATGGTTTAAAACCAACCAATGATCTAATCCTGGGTTATATTGAAAGCTACTGACTACTCCCACTGCAAAACAGATGTTCGGTCTCGTGCACAACATAACATAAATGAGACTACCAATTGTTGAGGCATATGTGATATATCCCATTTCCTTAACTCCATGAGATGTCTTAGGAGATTGTTCATTTGACAAATAAATTCCATGTCGGTAAGGAAAATCCTAGATAGCAATCAGGTTGTTGTACAATCCTCTCATTGCGTCTAAGTGGCAGATCATTCTGACATACTTGTATCTGACGCTCAGATGTCGAAGGTGCTATGTTTCTGTCAACTATTGTTGACGATGGTGTGCTGGTTGAACCAAAAGGTAACACCTCGAGTATTACTTTACTTTGAGGTTTGAACTCCCTCATACAGCCCTCCTCAAGAAACATAGCATATGTCGACACAAACACTTTATTATCTTCCGAACTATAAAAGAACCAACCCCTAGTCTCCTTAGGATAGCCTACGAATAGGCATACCTAAGAACATGGCCCCAACTTTGTAGTCTTATTCTTAGCACATGTGCTGGACACCCCATATGCAGAAATTTCGTAAACTAGCTTTACGGCTGCTCCAAAACTCTAAGGGAGTCTTAGGAACAGACTTAGATGAAACTACATTAAGGATATACACTGATGTTTCTAATACATATCCCCATAATGATCTAAGCAGTGAACTGTAACTAAACATAGATCTTATCATGTCTAGGAGGGTCCGATTTCTCCTCTCTGTAATACCATTTTACTGTGGTGTTCCAGGTGCTGTGAGCTGGGATACTATCTCATGCTCAACAAGTAATTTCTCGAAATCACTATCAAGGTATTCTTCTCCATGATCCAATCGTAGTGTTTTGATCGTCTTACCTAATTGGTTCTCAACCTCAGCACGACATTCTTCGAACTTTTCAAAGGTATATGACTTGTGCTGCATTAGGTAAATATACCCATCTCTAGAATAATCGTCGATAAATGTGAAACAGTATTCATAAACTCCTTGGGCAATTACATTTATCGATCCGCAAACGTCTGAATGTATTAGCTCAAGTTGCTGAATGACTTTTATACCTTTTCCAGTAAAAACTCTCTTGGTCATATTTCATTCTAGACAAGATTCATAGACTGCTAAAGTTTCAAGCTTTAACTGGTTTAAAGCTCTGTTCTTTATCAACCTAACTATCTGACCGGCGTAATCGCACACGTATAACGCAAGCGCACGTATCGTTCAAGTAGTATAAAAAGTATCGATCCCACGAGGACTTAATATCTATTCTATTAATTTTATGAGGTCAAGTGATTACTAATATCTAACAAGTTGTTTGAAAAGATAATGATGATTCTAAATTTAAAACAAGTAAAAGAAATTGAGAGTAGATTAATGAGAATTAAAACTATCTAGGGTTGTGAATTCTTCCAATATTAATTAAAAGATGAAGTAGTTAAATCATAGATGGGTAAATATTGATTTATTAATCTGGAATATTAAATTATGTAAAAGCCTCTTCCGATGGTCATTTACAAATACCTAGTTTAATTCAATTGAATCATATGTCTATGTCAACCAAATTACCTAGATTCATTAAGTTTGAATTCTAATTATGATTACCCCCGCCTAACAGGTATATTCCTATCCTGTAAGGAAATCTATTAAAGGTTTATCTATCCTTAAAGAAGATCGTGGGTTGTTGAGTATAAGGTCTTTAAACTTAAAGTCCCTATGTCTAGTTCATTTTAAGTTTAACTAATCAATTTTATTAATGGCCAGTTAATAAAAAGGCTTTAAGATTATGACTCAACAAATAATTCTTTAATTACCCAAACTATAATCTAACCCTTTTTAAAACCAGTGATATTAGATTTTATCACAACCCTAGATATTTAACTTAGTTACAATACATAGCTAAGCTGATAAAAACTTAAAAGACATAAAATGAAATTACTGAAAAGTAATTGTAGAATAATGAATTGCAATAAAAAGAGATGAAATGCTAAGATAAAAGGAAATAACTTCTACTATTTACTATTTAGATATCTCCCATAAAATAATATATAATCTTGTGATATTTTAAACCAACCGTCCGGAATGGCGGTATCCTGATTAAGTCAAATTCAAATATACCAGCCATAAGGTGGAACATAAATATAAACTTAAACCAACCGTCCAGTATGGCGGTATCCTCATTAAGTCAGGTTAACCAGATTAAATTGAATAACCAACCGTCCGGAATGGCGGTATCCTTTATTAATTCAGAATTTAAATAGTTTATATATTATATTTTAAGGGAGATTAATCTAAAAAGCAAAAGTAAAAGAATTACCTTATTACCTCAGCATAGAGAAGTTACCCCCTCATGGATGGATATAATTACTACTACAAAGCGTAAATAAAACTGAATATAAGATGAAAATAAGAAGAACTCTCTTTTATATAAGTATTTCAGAGGATTTTTGGTACATTGAAACTAAGAAATTTGAACTCTATTTATAGGTGCAGAAAACCCTCTGGCGTCGCGACGCCAGCCCTTTTTTGCTTGGCACAATCTCGTCCGGACATGTGGCAAGGCGGCTGAAAAATTTCAGCTCGTTGAATTTTTGACACGTGGCTCATTGAATTGACGACACGTGGCACGGCGGCTGAAAATTTCGGCTCGTTGATTTTTTGACACGTGGCATGCACATTAGCAAGTCTGCACAGCTGGGCGTCGCGACGCGCAAGTCCTCGGCGTCGCGACGCCGAAAATGACTATTTTGCCCTTTGTTTGTTTTTTTGTCTGTTTTAGCCCCAATTTGTCTCCAATGCTTTCCAAACTTTATTTATCTGCAAAATAACACAAAATACTTCAAAACGTTCACAAAACTCAAGAAACTATTCAAAATATTAAGTTAAATGAGTGGGAAATAGTGATACATTTATCACTCATCACACCCCCAAACCTAACATTTTGCTAGTCCTCGAGCAAAATAAAATAACATAATAAAATTTTAACTAAGCCACTTTCGTAGGGATCACGATTGCATTTAGCATATGCAACAAGCCTTTAAACCCCTAGGTGTCCCTAGTGGACGAGTTATAGTCTCGTGATGGTTTACAGCAATGATACCCACAACATTTTATAAATGTAAAAAGGTAGTGAAACTAATGCACACAAAAGCAAAAAGACAAGAGAAAAGAGAATAAAGAAGTTAGTGACTAATCAGGTGAAACTTCTACTCCAAGTTATTAGTTGTTTTGTTTCATTTTAAATTACTGAATAAGTAAATTCTCCGATTATTTTTATCATTCTCCATATACGCAGCCAAAAAAATATTAAACAACTCATTTTGCCCACAACAGTCATAAGTGCAGTTGATAAGAGACTAATATTTTTGTCCTAAAGTTTTATCAGAATTCACACCTTTTTGTAGTAATGGAATAAATTTTCTGATTTTTCTGATTTTTCTTTGATTTTTTTTTTTATTTTTTTTATATACAATATCTTACATCTATGTAGCGAGCTTTAGGTCGGTGACTCCCAAACCAGTTGGCTTTAGGGCATCAGGTGTTAAGACACCCCTAAGGACTTAATTATTAGACTTCAGATATATATATATTTATTTTCTATCATCTTTTTTATCCATGTAACGAGCTTTGGGCCAGTGACTCCCAAACCAGTTGGTTTTAGGGCACTAGGTGTTAAAACACCCTTACAGGCTTAATAACTCGGATCTCAGACGTATTTTTTTTTATTATCATCACTTTTTTTTGAGATGCTTCTCCAATTAAACTATAGCATTGAATATTACAATCTTTTCAATTTTATCCTATGTCCGTATGTTACCATGTATGTTGATAATATCTGCCAACTAAGTATATGAAGATTCATTTAGTCAGTTTTTTGGAGAATTTACAGATTAAATAATTCAAAAGGAAATAAACAAAAATTAACTTATTTCGAAAAATGGGTTTGAAATACGTATCAGGAGTGAGAATTCCTTACACAGCCATTTTTACCAATTTCATCTTTTTAGTCAACATAAAGAAATAACTTCTATGGTCATATAACTATGGTTCACATGTGGGTTTTAGGAGTGTAAACAAAGGCTCTCGTTGACGAAAGATTGTTCACAACTAGGACTCCTCACTCAAGGGTTCAAGCGACCAAGTGAACGCACCTTTTTTATACCTTATGGTACGTGTCAATGAGTTATGGTGTGACTAACTGACGAATGGACTTCCCATTGTAGATTCCCCAGAGGGAGGGTGGAGTGAGGCTCACTTAAGTACCCAAGCGTCTTAGGCTCTTATCGCTTGGTGTCAGGAATAAACAACGAGTCCTCCAAACTAGTTTATCATAACAAGCTACAGGTGAATGATTATCTAGGTGCCTTCACAGATTTTCCTTATAGAGAGGCAGTGAGTGAAGGAAGACACCAAACCATCACCTAGCTTTAAACATGCCTTTGTTTTTTAAATTTTTTTTTTAAAATTTTTTTTGTATTTTTCGAAAAATTTTGGACTAAAAATAACACACAAATTATAAACAAGATACTATTAACTATTCCTCACCCCCAAACCTAAATGAGACATTGTCCCCAATGTCTTAAACAGTAGAAGAAGAGTTTAGAAGATAGTACCTGATTAGCTGAAAATCTACAGGAAAATTAAAGGTTAAGATCCAGATTTATTCGACGCTTCTTACCACGATCATCTTCGGACCATTTTATCTTTGACAGGATAGGATCAATTTGTGGTTCAAAGGCCATGAGTTGGTCTATTAGATCCGGAGCAGTTCTGGTAGTAAAAAGGAGTTCTTTCATAGGTTTTGACACGAATCCATTTCTCCGGGCATCATCAAGAAACACACAAAGAAAATCATAAAATCCATCAACGTTAAACAGCCCAATTGGTTTCTGGTGTATGTTCAAGTTCGCCCAAGATAGTACTATAAAAATTTCCTCCAATGTACCCAAGCCTCCTGGCAAAGCAATAAAAGCATCAGCACGGTTAATCATTTCTACCAGTCGTTCAGACATACCTGGCATAATTAGTTCTTCTCCATTTGATGGTCCAATAAGATTTGCCTCTGCTAAAGGTTTTGGGATGATTCCCAAAACTGATCTGCCTCTATCATGTACAGCCTTTGAAATGGTCCCCATAAGTCCAAGATTGCCTCCGCCATATATTAAGTGCATATTCTTTTCAGCCATGACTCGACCCAATTCTTGTGCTGCCTCTATGTATTGTGGTTTAGTACCAACACTACTACCACAAAACACACAGATGTTTTCAACTCGTCTTCTTGAAGTGGCTTCCATGTTTTACTCTGGATGTCTTCAAAAGTGCAATGATAAGTTGAATTTATAGCACCTGAAAAGGGTGAGTAAAAATAGCACAAGTATCTTCCAAAGGACGATTAGTAGCAAAATAGTAAAATAAATCGTGATAGTCAAAAAGGTCTGGATTCTGTCGGAGAAAAAAAAAAAAAAATCAATTATTAGAAAAAGACAAAGAGATATACTATGTACACAAAAAAGTAGCAGCTTGATTGACATCTATGCGTCAGGAACAAGCTTCCCATCCAATTTTCTTATAAATTGGAAAACAGGGTCTTTTTGAGTCAGATTCCCAAGACTTAACTGTTGTCTTTCTCTTTGGAATTGTGTGTGTAATTTGTGAATGGCTATATGAACATATCCACTGGGATGCGTCTCAAGAGTCGAAGATATATCATCTACAGACTCCTTACTCAAGCCATCCCTAATGAATTTAATTTTATCTTCACGATTATCAGACAATATTCCTAAAGAACGACAACGAGTATTGCAATTCCAACGAGCACATTTGAAACAAACACCCATTTTCTTAGCTCTACGTTTCTTTGCATAGGTTTTCTTCCAAAACCAGGTAAGTAAGAACTACAAGTCTCAGAATACTCACCTGCTAAACGTACTCGTGCTTCGATTACCTAACAAATATCAATAGGAATACCTTTGATCATCAGTAGTCTCATTCGTTCCAAGCGAGCTTTGTAAACTTTCATCAGAGTTTTTTGAGGGAGAGAAAGAAATTGCTTGCGAAGACTTACGAGAGCTTCTTCCATCTGAAATGTCTTAATCTGCAAAAACTAAACACACAAAATTAAATCATACCAAATCACAATTTATACACAAATTGCATGGGTTGCCTCCCTGCGAGCGCTAAGTTTAAGAGTCGTCAGCTAGACTTGACTTCTCGAACATTATGCTGAATCTAAAAGTGTGACACTTTCTTTTTATCGCTCCAACGGTTCTCCCCAGTAGTGCTTGACACGCTGACTGTTAACCTTGAATGTGTTGTTGGTATTGGGATCCAGTAACTCAACAGCTCCATATGGTAAAACCTGAGTGATCACAAATGGACCTGACCACCTTGATTTCAACTTTCCAGGAAAAAGTTTCAACCTCGAGTTGTACAACAACACATGTTGCCTTGGTTTCAACTGTCTGTGCACTATTTTTAGGTCATGCCATTTCTTGGTCTTTTCTTTGTACAATTTGGCATTCTCATAAGCTTGTAGGCGAAATTCCTCCAATTCATTGAGTTGGTGAAGTCTTTTCTTTCCTGCAGCTTGTGGATCAAAATTCAACTTCTTCAGTGCCCAGTACGCCTTGTGTTCAAGCTCAACTGAAGATGGCATGCTTTCCCAAACACCAATTGATATGGGGACATACCAATGGGTGTCTTGTAAGCTGTACGGTAGGCCCATAATGCATCATCCAGTTTTGTAGACCAGTCCCTCCTTATTGATCCAACGGTTCTCTCCAAGATTCTTTTGATTTCTCTGTTTGAAACTTCAACTTGCCTATTTGACTGTGGATGGTAGGGTGTGGCAATCTTATGAGTAACTCCGTATTTAGATAGGAGTGCATCAAAATATCTGTTGCAGAAATGAGTGCCACCATCGCTGATAATTGCCCGAGGTGTTCCGAATCGAGTGAAAATATTCTTTTTCAAGAATTTGATCACCATTTTTGAATCATTGGATGGTAGTGCAATTGCTTCAACCCATTTTGAGACGTAATCTACAAACTAAGATGTACATGTTTCCGAATGATGGAACAAAGGGTCCCATGAAATCAATTCCCCATACATCGAATATCTCCACTTCCAGAATATTCTGCAACGGTCCTTCATTTCTCCTTGAAATATTCCCCATTCTCTGGCATCTGTCATATTGAAGAACAAACAAGTGAGCGTCTTAAAAAGAGTAGGCCAGAACAAACCTGATTGAAGGACTTAACTGCATTTTTATTTCCACTGAAGTGTCCACCGTATGGTGATGAATGACAGTGCTGCAAAACACTTTTGACCTCTTCCTGTGGAACACATCGTCTTAGTAATTGATCAGCACATCGTTTGAACAGGTACGGCTCATCCCAGACATAATATTGACTTCTTTGAAGAATTTCTTCCGTTGTTGAGTTGTCCATTCCAACGGCCATTTTCCTGACACTATGTAATTGACATAGTCAGCATACCAAGGGACTTCCTGCTGTTTTATGACAAACAGTTGTTCATCTGGAAAAGTTTCTTTGATTGATAGTTCTTTGCCAACTGTTTCTCCATTCTCGAGCCTTGATAGATGATCTGCCACTTGGTTTTCTGTTCCTTTCCTGTCTCTGATCTCCACATCGAATTCTTGCAGAAGAAGTATCCAACAATCAATCTGGGGTTTGGCATCTTTCTTCGCGATCAGGTATTTGATTGCTGAATGATCTGTGTAGACCACCACTTTGGGACCCAATAGATAAGAGAGGAATTTGTCAAAAGCGAACACAACTGCAAGCAACTCCTTTTCAGTGGTTGTGTAGTTGAGTTGAGCTTCATTCAAAGTTCTGCTGGAGTAGTAAATGGTGTGGAATATCATTGCTTTGCGTTGTCCCAAAACTGCACCTACAACAAAATCACTAGCACCATACATTACCTCAAATGGAAGGGTCTAATCTGGTACTACTATGATGGGGGCAGAAACCAGCTTTTGTTTTAAGATCTCAAAAGCTTCCTGGCATTCTTTGGTGAAGTTGAAAGACACATCTTTTTCCAGAAGATTGCAAAGAGGTTTTGCAATTTTGGAAAAGTCTTTGATAAATCTCCTGTAAAAACCTGCATGTCCAAGAAAACTCCGAATTCCTTTGACTGATATTGGTGGAGGTAGTTTTTCAATTGTCTCTATCTTTGCTTTGTCTACCTCGATTCTCTTTGTGAGATCCGGTGTCCAAGAAATATGCCTTCATGCATATAAAGTGGCATTTCTCCCAGTTGAGTATCAGATTTGTATCTTCACATCTTTGTAATACATGTTCTAGATTTAGCAAACAATGATCAAAAGAATCTCCAAATACAGAAAAGTCATCCATGAAAACCTCCATACTCTGCTCCAGCATGTCTGAGAAGGCCATCATAAACGCTGAAACGAGGCAAATAAGCAGGGGCATTACATAATCCAAATGGCATCCCGCGGAAAGCAAAAGTACCATAAGGGACATGTAAATGTGGTTTTTCCTGATCTTCTGGGGCGATGGCAATCTGATTGTATCCTGAATATCCATCCAGAAAACAATAGAACTCATGTCCCACCAATTTGTCCAGCATCTGATCAATGAATGGCAGCGGAAAATGATCATTCCTCGTGGCTTTGTTTAGCTTCCTGTAGTCCATACATACTCTCCATCCAGTCACCGTTCTTGTTGGTATTAGCTCATTCTTTTCATTGGTAACCACGGTAATTCCTCCTTTCTTCGGCACACACTGCATAGGACTTACCCAACTGCTGTCTGAGATGGGGTAAATGATGCCAGCATCCAACCATTTGATGATTTCTTTCTTCACAACTTCCTTCATGATTGGATTGAGTCTCGTTGATGTTCCACTGTGGGTTTGTACTCATCGTTCATCAGGATCTTGTGCATACGAATGATGGACTAATGCCTCGAATGTCTGCTATAGTCCAGCCAATGGCTTTTTGTGCTCTCGTAACACTCTTAACAACTTTTCTTCCTGCTCCAATGTTAGAGAAGATGAAATAATAACAGGTAATTCAGAAGATTTTCCAAGAAATGCATACCTGAGATGACTCGGAAGTAACTTCAGCTCCAACTGTGGTGGTTCTTCAATCGAAGGCTTGATCCGGTCTTTCTTCGGTAGTTCCAAACTTTCAATTGGTTGTGTCACTTTGAAATGAAATGGCTTGTCAAGATAGTTGATACATTCCAGAATTTCAGAATCTAACTCAGTGTCAGTCATATTGGTGATGCAAGCTTCAAGTTTATCCGTGGGAATTGTATCAGTATCATGAATGATACTATCAACAACAACAATTCTGAAACATTCTTCCTCTTTTTCTTCACTCGGGAATTTCATAGCTTTGAAAACATTGAAGGTAACTTATTGGTCCTGAACTTTCATGGCCTGTTCTTTTTTTTGTACATCAATCACAGTTCGACCTGTTGCTAAGAATGGTCTCCCAAGGATGATTGGCACATCTTTGTCTTCATCCATGTCAAGGATAATGAAGTCTGCTGGGAGAATGAGTTTATCAACTTTGACAAGCACGTCTTCAACAACTCCTCTTGGAAATGCGAGCGTTCGATCAGCAAGTTGCAGTGAAACTGAGGTAGGCATTACTTCTCCAATTTGCAGTTTCATGTAAATAGAAAAAGGCATTAAATTAACACTTGCACCTAAATCACATAAAGCCTTACCGAAGTTATGTTCTCCTATGATGCAAGGAATGGTGAAACTTCCAGGATCCTTCAACTTTGGGGGTTTTCTCTGAATGATGGCGCTGGATTCTTCTGATAATGCTACTGTCTCATAATCTCCCAATCTCCATTTTCGTGAAAGAATGTCTTTCATGAATTTAGTATAGTTGGGCATTTGTTCCAAAGCTTCTGCAAATGGGATGTTGATGTGCAGCTTTTTGAAAACCTCCAAGAATCGAGCGAACTGCTTGTCCAGTTTGCTTTTCTGAAGACGCTGAGGAAAAAGGTGGAGGTGGAGTGATCTGTTCTTTTTCCTTGCTTCTTTTTCATTGGCTTGTTTTTCCTTTGCTTTTTTTCCTCCATCTCTTTCTCTGTTTCTTTTGGAACATCTTCAATGGTTTCCTTGATTCCAACATCTTTGTTGATTTCAGTACCACTTTTTCAAGGTAATGGCTTGACATTGCTCCTTCCCTCGGTTCCTTGGATTTGGTTCTGTATTGCTGGGAAGATTTCCTGGTGGTCTGTAACTCTGAGCATTGGCCAGTTGTCCAATTTGATTCTCCAGTGCTTTGATGGAAGCAGATTGGCTTTGAAACATAGCATCATATGCTGCTTGTTGCTTTTTAAACATCTCTGCAAGCCAATCTTTCATTTCTGGGTCTTTTTCAACTTCCTGGCTTTTGTTCTGTTGCTGCAATCCAGGTGGTGGATAGTTCTTTTGCACTGAATTGTTGCTCCATGAGAAATTGGGATGATTCCTCCACCCTGGGTTGTAGGTGTTGGAAAATGGATTGTTCCCCTGTCTGTTGAAATTGTTGACATAGTTCACCGTTTCTTCAAGTTTATTTGTGGTTCCAATGTTACTTTACATGCCGAGAGTCTCCATGAATTTGCATATCTGATCCAGTTTGGTACTGACGGCTGAATTGGCTCCAACTTCATAAATTCCAGCAATTCGTTGAATCATGCTCCTTTCTGTTGGCCAAATGAATTGTTGTTGGCCATTTCTTCAATTAGGTCCCAGCTTGTTCTTCTCCTTTTGCCATCAATGCTCCTCCAGCAGCAGCATCAATTGTGGTTCTCATTATTCCAGAAAGTCCATTATAGAATGTTTGGACTTGAAGCCATTTTGGAATCTCATGGTGAGGACATTTCCGGAGCAAATCTTTGTACCTTTCCCAAGCTTCGTAGAGAGTTTCTGATTCTTGTTGTACAAAGGATGTGATTTCATTCCTCAGTTTTCCAGTTCTGGCTAGTGGAAAGTACTTTGGAAGAAATTTGGTGGCTAAAGCGTTCCAAGTTCTGATGGAACCTGCTAGAAGTGAATGTAGCCAAGCTTTAGCTCTGTCCTTCAAGGAGTATGGAAAAACACGCAGTCTTATTGCTTCTTCAGCATCTCGGTTGTAATTGAAACTGCCGCAAACTTCCAGGAAGTTGCTGATGTGGGTATTAGGATCTTCAATTGCTTTTCCCCCAAATTGCACTGATTGCTGAATCATCTGAATGCAAATTTTGATGTCATATGCATTCGCTGGTAAAAGAGGAAGTACAATACATGAAATGAGGCCATCTACCACCAGAATGGTTCTGTCTCGAATAGCAATAGGTGGTGCAACCTCCAAAGGTTCAGGTTCCATGTTAACAATTGCTTCTTGGCCTTGCCGCCTTTCCCTTCTTAACTGTCTAATGGTTATTTCAATTTCTGGGTCAAGCGGTCGTAGTTCAAAGCTTCTGGTTCGTCTCATTAATATTTTGATAACCTGCAACACAATAAAACAAAAACAATAAGTAAAAATAAAATTAGATACAGTAACGTCTATCTAACCTCAAAACTAATAATAAAAGATAAAGAAGTCCCCGGCAACGGCGCCAAAAACTTGACCGGCGTAATCACACACGTATAACGCAAGCGCATGTATCGTTCAAGTAGTATAAAAAGTATCGATCCCACGAGGACTTAATATCTATTCTATTAATTTTATGAGGTCAAATGATTACTAATATCTAACAAGTTGTTTGAAAAGATAATGATGGTTCTAAATTTAAAACAAGTAAAAGAAATTGAGAGTAGATTAATGAGAATTAAAACTATCTAGGGTTGTGAATTCTTCCAATATTAATTAAAAGATGAAGTAGTTAATCATAGTTGGGTAAATATTGATTTGTTAATCTGGAATATTAAATTATGTAAAAGCCTCTTCCGATGGTCATTTACAAATACCTAGTTTAATTCAATTGAATCATATGTCTATGTCAACCAATTACCTAGATTCATTAAGTTTGAATTCTAATTATGATTACCCCCGCCCAACAGGTATATTCCTATCCTGTAAGGAAATCTAATAAAGGTTTATCTATCCTTAAAGAAGATCGTGGGTTGTTGAGTATAAGGTCTTTAAACTTAAAGCCCTTATGTCTAGTTCATTTTAAGTTTAACTAAACAATTTTATTAATGGCCAGTTAATAAAAAGGCTTTAAGATTATGACTCAACAAATAATTCTTTAATTACCCAAACTATAATCTAACCCTTTTTAAAACCAGTGATATTAGATTTTATCACAACCCTAGATATTTAACTTAGTTACAATACATAGCTAAAGCTGATAAAAACTTAAAAGACATAAAATGAAATTGTTGAAAAGTAATTGTAGAATAATGAATTGCAATAAAAAGAAATGAAATGCTAAGGTAAAAGGAAATAACTTCTACTATTTACTATTTAGATATCTCCCATAAAATAATATATAAACTTGTGATATTTTAAACCAACCGTCCGGAATGGCGGTATCCTGATTAAGTCAAATTCAAATATACCAGCCATAAGGTGGAACATATATATAACTTAAACCAACCGTCCAGTATGGCGGTATCCTCATTAAGTCAGGTTAACCAGATTAAATTGAATAACCAACCGTCCGGAATGGCGGTATCTTTATTAATTCAGAATTTAAATAGTTTATATCTATATTTTAAGGGAGATTAATCTAAAAAGCAAAAGTAAAAGAATTACCTTATTACCTCAGCATAGAGAAGTTACCCCCTCATGGATGGATAGAATTACTACTACAAAGCGTAAATAAAACTGAATATAAGATGAAAATAAGAAGAACTCTCTTTTATATAAGTATTTCAGAGGATTTTTGGTACATCGAAACTAAGAAATTTGAACTCTATTTATAGGTGCAGAAAACCCTCTGGCGTCGCGACGCCAATGGCTTTGGCGTTGCGACGCCAACCCCTTTTTGCTTGGCACAATCTCGTCCGGACACGTGGCAAGGCGGCTGAAAATTTCGGCTCGTTGATTTTTTGACACGTGGCATGCACATTAGCAAGTCTGCACAGCTGGGCGTCGCGACGCACAAATCCTCAGCGTCGCGACGCCGAAAATGACTATTTTGCCCTTTGTTTGTTTTTTTGTCTGTTTTAGCCCCAATTTGTCTCCAATGCTTTCCAACTTTATTTATCTGCAAAATAACAAAAAATACATCAAAACGTTCACAAAACTCAAGAAACTATTCAAAATATTAAGTTAAAGAGTGGAAATAGTGATACATTTATCACTCATCACTATCGAGTCAAGGCTAATATAACCAAGCATAAGATGCCACAAATATTTGTTTTCGTGAGAAATCTTTTGCCATTTTTTTAGGTTTTTTAACCTTAAACATTTCAATATTGAGCAGTGAACTATGTGTTAACGGCCTTAACACATATAAGTTATTTTCTAAGTTTCGTGTACATATAGTCAATCCATTTCTAGCAATAATAACTCAATTATTATTAAATGAAATAGAAAAACCATCATCCAAAAGTTTAGAAACAGAAATCAAATTCTTGCGAAAACTAGGAATAAACAACATTGTTCAAATGTAAATAACTATTATTTAAAAAAATTTAAAATTGAAACTCCACTACTCTAGGTGAAATAGCATCCCATATCCTGACCCTCATGGTAAAGTCACCTTTAGCAAGGTCCCTCTATGAGTCAAATAGTTACAAAGAAGAACAAACATGATTAGTGGCTCCAGAATCAACAATCCATGAAGATTTATCATCCTTTACTAATATAAAACTCAATTACAAGTAAATCATATTTACCTGTGCCTTTTTCTCCTTCAGCTCTACAAGGTATTTATGACATTTCCTTTTCCAATGCTCATCCTTATTGCAATGGAAACACTTTCCTTTGGGCTTGACATCCTTAGAGCTTCTCTTGTTCTTCTTCATGGGCTTTGCCTTAGCCTTCCCAGTGCATTTCTTCTTATTCTTTGTAGATTTAGAAGATTCGACAGTATTTGCCTCTCTGCTAGGCTTACGAGGATCCACTAGCATGGACTCATAATGGGTGAGCTCATTAAGCAGTTGAGTCAAAGTAAAAGTCAACTTGTTCATAACATAGTTACTTTTAAACTGTAATAAATTCTTCAGAAAAGTTTCCATGATCGTGGTCATATGGCTACACTCGTCAATACGAGCTCCATGAGTTTCAGCCGTGTAGAGATAGGTCATCATCCTCAAGATGTGCTATTAGACAGATGTCATATCTTTCATCCTTGCGGTCATCGTTGAGACCATAGCCTTATGACGTTGCCACTCTGAAGGCTGCCCAAATATGCCCTGCAATAACCCCATCATCAAAGATGTTGCAGCCTTTGGCTCATGCTTTGTAGTAAGTGTTGGGATTTATGTCCTAAAGCTTCATGTACTATAAACGGAATTGATTATTGTAATAATAATAAATACATTATTCATTTTATCAAAGTTGTTTGATTTATATCACATATTGTCCAATTGTCTTGTTTACCTTGATTACTATTGTACCTTCAGACTTAGTGTATGTTTGATGCACAAGAGGATTTAAGTCTGAAGTTAGTAATCCAAATAGTCCATAGAGAGCAAACAAAGATGGTACTTTATTTATGGTTTATCTATAGCTGCGGTCCATTCTATACTTGTATGACGACCTTGATCCGAGATCGTTCATGTAGTGATATGGGAATGGAGACACCTTGTATGATGAGATCATATAGGACTGGACTCAGATAAATACGAATTTCTTTTAATATCCGTTAACCGAAGATTTATTTTATCTAATAGATGGTCATATATGGATTCGATCTTAATCCTGAGTGTACTACGAACTCATGCATGACATGCTATGTCCTTTGATTTACTATGGTGAGGTTGGTGTTGCATTTCCCGGCCAATAACTACGTATTTTGGGGATATGGTTTAGTATCTAGCTGGGAATTTTTACATAGATATGGAATTCATTCCTTCTTACGAGAAGCATATGAATATATCTTTTAAGAGTTGATTCAGGACTTGAACAATTTTAGCGCTCAACTTTTCTATTGCGAATATAAAGTTTTATATTCATAAATGTTATGAATTAATTGTTCATTATAGAATCAATGGTGCTTAAGAGACAAAATATTTAGAGGGATTGAACGGACTTTGACCCGACTCTATTTATGAGATATTCGTGAAGGGCTATATCCATATGTAATGACTATATCGATGGACACTGAAGTTGTTCGGTTTATTTAATCCATCTACGGTAATAGGAGTTCAACTTCGAGTTTTAGTGGAATAACGCAGAGTTAATAATTCGTAATATTTTATTAAAGAGTTTAATTAATATTTCAGAATTATTGGAGCTCGAACCGTAGGTCCATTTGGTCCCCGTGCTAGCTCGATTAACTGTAGCAAACCTACTATAATTAGATTGTCTAATTATATGCTCACATTATATTTATTTATATATTATTAATAATTAATAATATTTATTGTCACAAATAAAACTATGTTAAATTAGTTTAACTTAATGTTTTCTAGAATTCTTTGATTATGAGATAATCAAGTCTTGATTATGAGATAATCAAGTTAGTAATAATTATGAGATAATTACTACAACATAATTGAAGGTAAATAAATCATTATTAATATATTGATTTTTATTTACCATTGGAGACAAAGCATATGGCTTACCATGTCATCCAAGCATTATGTCTATTAGGTGGCTTGGATATACCTAATATTTTTGTCATTAGCTAATGCATTTTATGCTTTGGTATGACCTCCACATTTATTTGTTTTCCATTGAAAGAAAGCATTGAATGCTTAATGACAAAGCCATTGTCTTTAGCTTAACATTCTTATGCTTTGGTATGGCATTCACATTTTTGTGTTGGCCATTGCAAGAAAGCATTAGATGCTTAATGACAAGGTTAGTTGGCTTGTGTAAGAGAATATAATCTCTACCATTTCTCTCACTTCCTAAGGTTAACACTTTGCATTCATTCACACAATTGTTGTGAGAAAGATTGTGAGAAAAGAGAGAATAACTTCAAATATTCACAAGTGTTGTGAGAGTATTTGAAATTCCAAAGAGCCAAACATCATTGTGACATCCTAAATCTCTAAATAGTTTAGAGGTTTAATATTTGTGAGTGAAGCCCACACTTCGGTTTGTTGGTTTCGAGTCATAGTTCAGAAGATCGAGTGGTTGATCCAAGTGTTGGAAACCAAAGGATTGATCTTGGCTACTACAACAAAGGGAGAAGGAAAATAAAATTTTGAAGATCCATACCGGACCGGTGCCACCACAAAACTTTCGCCGCACTAAGGAAGTCGTTTCCTACAATTGGCATCGAGAGCTTAAGGTTGAAAAGTGTTCTTAACCCTTCTCCTTTAAGTTTCAAGTTTTAATAATTTATATGTGATATAGATTATTAGAATGCATGTTGTGATGAGTAGACACAATTAGATTCATGAGTTGAATGTTTACTTTGATTCATGTGATGAATGTTGCGTTGATCGTTAATTTTTCCGGATCTTATTTTTTGTATTGGAAATGTAAGACCATAAGGTCCTATTCTTTCAAGTGTTGTAAGTTCATTTCCTTTGTAATAAGTCCATTTTGTAACTCAATTTGTAACTTGGAGGAGCCGATGCCGTGAAGAACTCAACATACCATGGAGCAGATTTGAAGACCAAAGGATGCCTTGGATTTATTATACTAATTAGATTAGTATAAAAAAATAAGAGCCCGGTTAACGCAATTTATGGATGTATGTTAAACTTCATTCCGTTACAAGTCCGTAGAAAAAAATGGGAACCAAAACAAACTCCGAAAGCTCCGAACGGAGTAAATAAAGTACCAGTGTTTCGACAGCGACGACAGGCGTTCGAACGCAAGTCAAACGCTACTCAAACGTGATGTTACTGCCTGGAAACATTAGAACTCCAAACGAATGCTACACGAACGTTTTTCAGCCTAGACTGGGCATATATATATATGTTTTAAATTGTTTATTAACATGGCATATAGCCTAGGGTGCCAACTCTTGCATTTTCACATGCCATAACATGTAGACATGCATGATATTCAAGTCATAAAATATGATTTTATGTAAATTTAAAATTTAAATTAAAATATAAGATGCATGTAAATAAATTAATAAGATTAATTAGTTTAAAGGTTTAAAAATTACGAATTCAAGTTTAAGAACAAATGGACATTATGAGTACATTATTTTCCTTGGTATATCGGATGGAAACTCGGATATAAATTCCATAGCCGCTTCTGAATGGATGGTATTTGGTTTGCACTCGGGATACAATTCCACGTACCTTTGGAGCAAATAACGTACTTTTAATCTATTAAATGGTTTAATGACATATAGTCCATTCGTTGAATTCTAAATTTTAAAACCTATAAGTGGACTAGTAATTTAAGAGTTAAATTGATTAGATCACTATAACAACTTGATTAAATTAGTTTAATTAAGTTAATTGGTTAGTAGAGACTAATGGGGATTAGTGAATAAAATTTTAAGTGTGAAAATTGGTTAGATCACTAATAATCCACTAGTATTAATTAAGGTTATGACTTTAGCCGAGCATAATCTAAGATTTATAAGATACTAGTGAGATAGAAACCTTACTTTTTAAAATAGTGAATGGGAGAGGGGTATACCACAATATATCCCGCGATCTCCATTGTTATCGTCCCCCCTACGGATGGTGCCACGAGACGGCTTTGCTTTCGTCCCCCTACGGATGGTGTTCTTTTTAGGTCAATATCAGGTTTGGATTCCGAAAGGATAGAGACTCTAGATGTATCTGGTGATTTGACCTACCCTACGGCGGCACTTCACTAGTTAAGTCCAAGGGTTCCGAAATGATGGGTTACACTCACAAAGGAATGATTAAGTTGTTAATCAAAGCTTCCTTGATCAAAATAACGATAGTTGATTAATATAGGAATAAGAGTTATTTCAGATATATTAATCAATTGAGAATGTCTCAGTCTATCATGTGAATACTTGACCTCCCTACGGCGTACTTATTTGTGGGATGATAGATAACTGTGGCATAGTAATTCTTTTTGGTTCCTAATTCATTATACATTGATCATGCATCATGTTTAATTATATGCCTAAATGTTTGACAATTTTAATATGCGACGAATGAATGTTGAATGCATGTTTATTATTTTTTCAGCCATGGCAACTGCAATAATCTCCACTCTCAAACAACAAGAAAAATTAAACGGGGATAATTATGTTAAATGGAAAAAGTGACATGAATGCTATTTTGGTCTGCGAAGACCTTAAATTTGTCCTCATGGAGGAATGTCCTCCTGAGCCAACACCAATTACTAGCAGAGCTGCACGAAATGCCTATAATAATTGGATTAAAGCTGAGGAGAAAGCCCATATCTATTTAATAGCATCCATGTCTGAGGTTCTTGCTGCACAGCAATGGCGACAACATCAATGATTATGCAGTCATTACAGAACATGTTTGGGCAACCTTCAGACCGGCAATAACATGAGGCAATTGCCTCTGTATTGACCGCTAGAATGAAGGAAGACACATCAGTCCGAGACCATGTGTTAAGGATGATGGCTCATCTTAATATGGTTGAAACTCATGGTGCACGTATCAATGTGCAAAGCCAGGTGACAATGATCATGGAAACCCTTTCGAAGCGTTTCTTGCAGTTTAAGAGCAACTGTTCTATGAACAAGTTGACTTTCACATTGACTGAACTGCTAAATGAGCTCACCAATTACGAGTATGTTATGAACGGCCCTCGTAGGCCCAATGCCGAGGCAAATATTGCCGAATCTTCTAAATCTGCAAAGAAGAAGAAGAAAGGCCATTGGAAGGCAAAGGCAAAAACAATGAAAAAGAAGAACAACAAAAGCTCCAAAGGAACCAATGCCAAAGGAAAATGTTTCCATTGTGAATAACAAGGGCATTGGAAAAGGAATTGTCCAAAATACCTTGCAGAGCTTAAAGAGAAGAAGAATACAGGTAAATACGATTTACTTGTTATTGAGTCTTTTTTGGTGGAGGATGATAAATCCATATGGATTGTTGATTCTGGTGCCACTAACCATGTTTGTTGTTCTTTGCAGCTATTTGACTCATAAGGGACCTTACTGAAGGTAGCTTTACCATGAGAGTTGAGACATGGGATGATATTTCAGTAAGAGCAGTGGGAGTTTCAAATTTGAATTTTAATAAAAGTTTAGGGGTGAGCAAAACTGATTTCGGTTCCGGTTCCGCATAGAATCGGAACCTACCCGGAAAAAATCAGTTCCCAACAAAGTGGAACCGGAACCTACCCAATTAAATAGGGTACCATATTATTCGGTTCCAATTCGGTTCCGGTCCGGTCCGAATTACCCTATTAACTTGAACTGTATTTGGCTTGAGTGTTCTCTGTAAAATTTGCATTTTGGTTTCGGGAAATAACTAAATGTGGGTTCTTTTTCTTGGTCTTTTTGCAGGTTACTGGAAAACAAGTGCTTCCCATCTATCTAAAAGTAGTAGAGAGTTCCTATTTCAACAGCTCTGATCAGGTAAATAACTGAAGCCACAAAATATGATAGCAAAAAATTGTAATGGAATGATTGTTTAGATGTTTGCCACTAGCTAATACATATCCTATCATTTGATAATATGCCAAAAATGTTACGTGGCCACTTGTAAAGCAGTTGAAGTTTGCTTATTAGCCATGGAAATGACAGGTTATGAATTTAGCGGATGAAGTTGAGGAGCTATTCATCAAACACTTTGCTGAAGAAGACCGAACAAATGTCATGAAATATCTCAAGCCTCGTCAGCGTAAAGAATCACATGGTGTAACATTCTTCATTGGTAAGTTCTAAGCAAATTTCAGTGAAAAATGATTCACAGCATTAAAAGTTCATGATAATATTTTCAAATTACCTTTCTTTTAAAGTTCACTTTAAAGCTAAAAAAAATTGCGATTTAGGGAAATGGGAATGACTTAAATAAGGTTCCAAATTCGGGTATATAATCGGGTCCATAATCGGGTATTATTTCGGGTACAATACCGGGTATCTAATACGGTTCTGAAATACGGTTCCGGTTCCAGTTCTATGGTCCGGAACTGGAACCAGAACCGATTACAACCGGTTCCTTGTATTTGGAACCGGAACCGGACCGGTTACAACCGATTTCAGTTCCAAACCCGGATTTCCGATCCTGTTCCAATCGGTTCCGGGTAGACCCGGAACCGTTGCTCACCCATATAAAAGTTATTTATGTTTGAATGTGCTATATATTTCTTGTTTTCGCAGGAATTTGATTTCTGTAACAAAACTTATGGAATGCGATTTTTCTATTTCATTTAATAATAAGTCAGTTATTATTAGTAGAAATGGATTAAACATATGCACGGGAAACTCCGAAAATAATCTATATGTATTAAGGCCGTTAATGCATGAATCACTACTTAATACTGAAATATTTAAGATTGAAAGATCTAAAACTAAAAGGCAAAAGATTTCTCATGATGATACCTATTTATGGCATCTTAGACTTGGTCACATTAACCTTGACCGGATAGATAGACTAATTAAGAACAAAGTTTTAAATCAGTTAAAACTCGGTACTTTACCTGTCTGCGAATCCTGTCTAGAAGGCAAAATGACCAAGAGACTTTTTACTGGAAAAGGGATAAGAGCCAAAGAAACACTTGAGCTAATACATTTGGACATTTGCGGACCGATGAATGTAAAAGCCCGAGGTGGTTTTGAATATTTCGTCACTTTCATTGACGATTATTCCACATATGGGTATGTTTACCTAATGCAGCACAAGTCAGATACATTTGAAAAGTTCAAAGAGTGTCGTGCTGAGGTTGAGAACCAGTTAGGTAAAAGCATCAAAATTCTACGATCAGATCGTGGAGGATAATACATTGATAGAGATTTCGAGGAATTCTTAGTTAAGCATGGAATTGTTTCACAGCTTACAGCACCTAGAACACCACAACAAAATGGTGTTGCAGAAAGGAGAAATCGGACTTTACTAGACATGATGAGATCAATGTTTAGTTATAGTACTCTACCTAGTTCATTCTGGGGGTATGCATTGCAAACTGCAATGTATATCCTGAATATAGTTCATTCTAAGTATGTTCCTAAGACTCCCTTAGAGTTGTGGAATGGTCGTAAAGTTAGTTTGCGACAATTTCGCATATAGGGGTGTCCGGCACATGTGCTAAAGAACAAGACTACTAAGTTGGAACCACGTTCACATGTGTGCCTATTTGTAGGCTATCCTAAGGAAACTATGGGTTGATTCTTTTATAGTCCAGAAGATAATAAAGTATTTGTGTCGAAAAATACTACATTTCTTGAGGAGGACTATATGAGAGAGTTCAAACCTCGAAGTAAAGTGTTACTTGAGGAGTTACTTGCTGGTACGACCAGTACACCATTGTTAAATGTTGACAAAGACATTACACCTTCAACATCTGAAAGTCAGATGCAAGTTTATCAGGATACCATTCCACCTAGACGAGTGGGAGGGTTGTAAGACAACCTGAACGCTATATAGGAAATGGTGAGGTGCAAATTGTTGCATCTTGTGATGGTATAGATGATCCATTGACCTATCGTAGTGCAATGGAAGACACTGATAAAGAGGAATGGCTTAAAGCCATGAACCTCGAGATGAAGTCTATGTACTCTAACACAGTGTGGGAACTTGTACACCAACCTGATGGAGCAAAAACCCATAGGTTGTAAGTGGATCTACAAGAGAAAAAGAGGAATAGATAGGAAAATACAAACTTTCAAGGCTAGGCTAGTGGCAAAGGGTTATACCCAAAAAGAGGGAGTTGACTATGAAGAAACTTTCTCGCCAGTAGTCATGCTTAAATCCATCAGGATTCTTCTTTCCATTGCCGCATATTATGACTATGAGATTTGGGAAATGGATGTCAAGACTACATTCTTGAATGGAAATCTTGATGAGAGTATCTATATGGTACAACCAGAGGGGTTCATTACCCAAGGTCAAGAGCAAAAAGTTTACAAGTTGCAAAGGTCCATTTATGGTCTTAAGCAAACATCTAGATCTTGGAACATAAGGTTTGATACTACAATCAAGTCTTATAACTTTGAGCAGAACATCGATGAGCCTTGTGTCTACAAGCGCATCATTGATGGGAAGGTGGTTTTCCTTGTGTTATATGTTGATGATATTTTACACATTGGGAATGATGTAAAGATATTATCGGACGTGAAAATATGACTAGCTAACCAATTCCAAATGAAATATTTGGGACATGCAAGTTATGTGCTTGGGATCCAGATCATTCAGGATCGCAAGAAACGACTGTTAGCAATGCCTCAAGCAACCTATATCGACAAGATTCTTGTGCGATTTGGTATGCAGAATTCCAAGAAAGGTAATTTACCTTTCAGGCATGGAATTCATTTGTCTAATGAACAGTCTCCTAAGACACCTCAAGGAGTTGAGGAGATGAGACATATACCATATGCTTCAGCAGTTGGAAGTCTTATGTATGCTATATTATGCACGAAACCGTACATCTATTTTGCAGTGGCAGTAGTCAGTAGGTTTCAATCCAACCCAAGATTAGATCATTAGGTAGCGGTGAAACATATTCTCAAGTATCTTCGGAGAACGGGAAATTATATGCTTGTATATACAAGTCAGGATATGATTCTGAGAGGATATACAGACTCTGATTTTCAGACGTATGTCGATTCTCTGAAATCAACATCTGGATCAGTGTTCGCCCTAGGTGGTGGGGCTATAGTATGGAGGATCATTAAGCAATCTTGTATTGTTGACTCCACCATGGAGGCTGAATATGTAGCAGCTTGTGAAGCAGCTAAGGAAGCAGTCTAGCTCCATAAGTTCTTGGCAGATATGGAAGTTGTTCCAGATATGGATAAACCACTCACACTTAGTGGTGCAGTGGCGAACTCCAAAGAACCAAGAAGCCACAAGAGGGGTAAGCATATTGAGAGGAAATATCACCTCATCAGAGAGATAGTGCAGAGAGGAGATGTCGCTGTCACACAGATTCCATCCACAGATAACCTGGCTGATCCGTTTACAAAGACCTTAACGGCTAAAGTGTTTGAAGGTCATCTAAAGGGTTTATAATTACATGACATGTCCCATTTGCTCTAGTCCAAGTGGGAGATTGTTGGGATTTATGTCATAAAGCTTCATGTACTGTAAACAGAATTGATTATTGTAATAATAATAAATATATTATTCATTTTATCAAAGTTGTTTGATTTATATAACATATTGTCCAATTATCTTGTTTACCTTGATTACTATTGTACCTTCAGACTTAGTGTATGTTTGATGCACAAGAGGATTTAAGTCTAAAGTTAGTAATCCAAATAGTCCATAGAGAGCAAACAAAGATGGTACTTTGTTTGTGATTTATCTATAGATGCGGTCCATTCTATACTTGTATGACGACCTTGATCCGGGATCGTTCATGTAGTGACATGAGAATGGAGGCACCTTGTATGATGAGATCATATAGGACTGGACTCAGATATTTACGAATTTCTTTTAATATCCGTTAACCAAAGAAATTTATTTTATCTAATAGATGGTCATATATGGATTCGATCTTAATCCTGAGTGTACTACGAACTCTTCATAACAGGCTATGTCCTTTGATTTACTATGGTGAGGTTGGTGTTGCATTCCCGGCCAATAACTATGTATTTTGGGGATATGGTTTGGTATGTAGCTGTTAACGTTTTACATAGTTATGGAATTCACTCATTCTTACGAGAAGCAGATGAATATCTCTTTTAAGAGTTGATTCAGGACTTGAACAATTTGAGCGCTCAACTTTTCTATTGCGAATAAAAAGTTTTATATTCATAAATGTTATGAATTAATTGTTCATTATAGAATCAATGGTGCTTAAGAGACAAAATATTTAGAGGGGTTTAACGGACTTATGACCCGGCTCTATTTATGAGATATTGTGAAGGGCTAACTATATCGATGGACACTGAAGTTGTTCGATTTATTTAATCCATCTACGGTAACAGGAGTTCAACTTCGAGTTTTTATTGGAATAACGCGGAGTTAATAATTCGTAATATTTTATTAAAGAGTTTAATTAATATTCGGAATTATTGGAGCTCGGAACCGTAGGTCCATTTGGTCCACGTGCTAGCTCGATTAACTGTAGCAAACCTAATATAATTAGATTGTCTAATTATGCTCACATTATATTTATTTATATATTATTAATGAGATTAATAATATTTATTGTCACAAATGAAAACTATGTTAAATTAGTTTAACTTAATGTTTTCTAGAATTCTTTGATTATGAGATAATCAAGTTAGTAATAATTATGAGATAATTACTACAACATAATTAAGGTAAATAAATCATTATTAATATATTGATTTTTATTTACCATTGGAGACAAAGCCATATGGCTTACCATGTCATCCAAGCAATTATGTCTATTAAGTGGCTTGGATACACCTAATATTTTTGTCATTAGCTAATGCATTTTATGCTTTGGTATGGCCTCCACATTTATGTGTTTGCCATTGAAATAAAGCATTGAATGCTTAATGACAAAGTCATTGTATTTAGCTTAACATTTCTTATGCTTTGGTATGGCATTCACATTTTTGTGTTGGCCATTGCAAGAAAGCATTAGATGCTTAATGACAAGGTTAGTTGGCTTGTGTAAGAGAATATAATCTCTACTATTTCTCTCACTTCCTAAGGTTAACACTTTGCATTCATTCACACAATTGTTGTGAGAAAGTTTTGAGAGAAAAAGAGAATAACTTCAAATAATCACAAGTGTTGTGAGAGTATTTGAAATTACAAATAGCCAAACACCATTGTGATATCCTAAATCTCTAAATAGTTTAGAGGTTTAATATTTGTGAGTGAAGCCCACACTTCGGTTTGTTGGTTTCGAGTCATATTTCGGAAGATCGAGTGGTTGATCCAAGTGTTGGACACCAAATGATTGATCTTGGCTACTACAACAAATGGAGAAGGCAAAGAAAATTTTGAAGATCCATACCGGACTGGTGCCACCACAAGTAACTTCCGCCTCGCTAAGGAAAGTCGTTTCCTACAATAAGAACCTCGGACATCCCTACTAGTAAGTAACATCAGCCTTTCTCATTGGCCGCGACCCATTTTTGGTAGGCATCGCATACAACTTAACCAAAATTTCTAATTGGCTCGGGAGGACATTCCTCCGTCAAGATAAACTTAAGGTCTTCACAGACCAATATGACATTCATGTTACATTCCCATTTGACATAGTTTTCTCCCGTTAGTTTGTCATTTAAGAGAATTGAAATTATTGGAGAAACCATGGCCGAAAATAAGATGAACATGCATTTTAATATTCATTATTTGCATATTAAAATCATCAAAATATTTAGGCATAAAATTAAACATGATGCATGTACAATGTATAAAAAAATTAGAAACCTAAAAAATTACTATACCACATAAATCTATCATCCTACAAATAAGTGCCGCCGTAGGGTAGGTCAAGTATTTACATGATAGATCGAGACAATCTCAATTGATTAATATATGAGGGAATAACTCTTATTCCTATTTTAACCAACCCTCATCTGATTTGATCAAGGAATTTTGATTAACATTTAATCATTTATTTGTGAGTGTAACCCGTTATTTCGGAACCATTGGACTTAACTAGTGAAGTGCCGCCGTAGGGTAGGTCAGTTCACCAGATACATCTATAATTCATATCCTCTCGGAATCCTAACTTGATATTGATCCAAAATGGATACCATTTGTAGGGGGACGAAAACAAAGCTGTCTCGAGGCGCCTTTTGAATCTCATATTTTCGGACTAAGAACAGAGATCACATGATATATTGTCGTATATCCCTCTCCCACTCACTATTTTAAAATTAAAGGTTTCTACTTAAAATATCCAATATTTTAATTCACTAGTGTCTACAAAATTATGCGCAGCTAAAACATAACTCAACTTTACACTAGTAAAAATTAGTGATCTATCCAATTTTAACTCGTAAAATTTTATTCAGTAATTCTTATTAGTCCCAACTAATATTTTACTTAATTAAACTAATTTAATTAAGTTTAGTTTGTGACCTAATTAACTTTAACTCTAAAAATTTATAGCTCACTAACAAGTTTAAAATTAGAAATTCAAACAATGGAAAAAAATCTTTAATTAAACAATTTAATTAATATAAGTGTCTTATAAATTCCAATGATATGTGGAATTGTGTCCCGAATGCAGATCGCACTACCGTCCATTCGGAATCTGCTATGGAATTTACATCGGGTTTCCATTTGATATACCAAGAGAAAATATAATGCACTTATAAAGCCCATATATATATTAAATTCTAATTTCTAATTTTTAAACCATTAAAACTCCCAATTAATTTATTTTCATGCATAATATCTACTAATTTATTTTCTTTAAATTTCATAAAATCAAATTTTATGACTTAGAACAATTATGCATGTTTAACATGTTATGACATGTGAAAATACAAGAGTATGCGCCCTAAGCTATATGGCATGTTATTCAAACATTTCGAATTAAACATACATATAACATAAAAAATAAAATTGCATTGACCAGACTTTTATTTTTCCTATACTAATCTAATTAGTATAAAAGTTACCAAGGCATCCTCTGGTCTTCAAAACTTGCTCCATGGAATGGTGTTAAGTCGTTGGCGGCATCGGCTCCTCAATTACATAAAATTGATACAACTCAAAAATTTACATAGAAAAATATTTACAATACTTGTAAAAATTGGCCTTATTGCCTTACATTCCCAAAAGTAAAATAATATAAAATAAGAGCCGGAAAAATTTACGACCAATACAATACATTCATCACATGAACACAAATAAAATTATATTCATCACATGAACATAAAAATGTGCCTACTCATCATAACATGTATAAAATAATTTATATCAAATATAAATAAATAAAACAAACTTTTATTAATAAAATGAGAAGGGTTAATAACACTTTTCAATCTCGCTCTAAATGACAATTGTAGGAAACGATTTCATGTGTGACGAAAGCATTTTAGAAACCGAGATCGGCCTTGAAAATATTTTCTGCCTTTTTCCCTTCTTAGTCGAATCTGTCCAGCCCTTTTGGACTTGTTTTGCTTCTGTTTTTAACTATTTTTCCATCCCCAAACAGCCCCGGAACAACAGCCAAAAACTGGATTGTTTTACACACCGAAAAACTCCATTTCACACACACATCTCACTTGTTTTTATCCTGGCCGATTTGCTATTTTTCTGCCACTATTTTGGATAATATAATAACTCTAAAACAAATTTAAAACATCCACAAAATACCCCTAAAACGTCCAAAAAATACCCATTTGTATTCCCAAATTTTCTGAGCTAAACTACAACATAAACCGAGCCCCGAATGAAGTTGCAAGTGGCGGCAGTGAGCAGAAAAGATTTTTCTGCTCACTACCATGAGAGTGGAAGAAAGAAAAATGAAGTTTCGATATGATTTCCAATGCTTCTTCTGTGTTATGATTCGCTACCAACAAAATGAAATGTGGGCTTCACTCACCATTTAGATCTATAAACTCTTTTAGAGCAATAAAATTTGTTACACTCAATCTCTCTTGTTTTTCTTTGTCTTTCACCTTTTGAGAGAACTTTAGAAAAACCAAGAAGATGGCTAGGTTTTAGAGAGATTGAATTATTGTAAATAGGAAAACACTTTTCTTATTTACATCTAGGGTTTAGGTTGTTAAAAAAAATTAACCAAAACCATTCCCCTCCCTTTAAAAAATTCGGCCATGTGGCCTAATTTTTGTAACATGTAAAATTCAATTAATGTCTTAAATAAGACATTAACAAGTTGCCAAAAGAATTTACAACATCCAATTTCAAATCAAGAGTTTCCAAAATATATTTTTGGCAATCCATTAATTCAAAATCTTTATTAAGTTATACGATATAATTTAATAATACAATTTATATTAAATAATTATCATATAACCATTTATTATGAAAATCATATATTAAAATTGATATATAGTTTCAAGTGTGACAAAAATATTATTAATCATATTAATAATATATGTGAGTTTATAATTGGACTATCCAATTATATTTATTTTGTTACAGTATATCGAGCTAGCATGAGGACCAAATGGACCTATAGTTCCGAGCTCCAATAATCCTGAAATATTAATTAAACTCTTTAATTAAATATTCTGAATTATTAACTTCAGGTTATTCCACTAAAAACCCAAAGTTGCTTACATATTAGCCATCGATTAATTAAACTCTTTAATTAAATATAAGTCGAGCTACGTCGATGTCAATCGATATAGTCATTACATACAGATTAGCCCTTCAGGAGTATCTCATAATTAGAGTTGGGTCATAATGTCTGTTATACCCTTCTAATTATTTATACCTTAAGTACCATTGATTCTCTAATAAATGATTTATTCATAACCATTGTGAATATTAATCTTTCTATCTGTAATAGAAAGACTTGAGTGCTCTAATCGTTCAAGTACCGAATCAACCCTTAAGGAAAATACTCATCTACTTCTCGCAAGAAGGAGTGAACTGCATATTTATGTAAAACGTCTCCAACTACACACCAAACCATGTCCCAAAAGTACGTAGCTATTGGTCAGGAATTCTACACCAACCTCACATTTGTTAATCAAATGACATAGCCTGCCATGCATGAGTTCGCAGTACACTCAAGATTCAGATCAATCCATATATGACCATATAGTATATTGAAATGAATTTCTTTATTTAACAGATATTATAAGAAATTCATTTCTATCTAGGTCCAGTCTCATATGATCACATCATATAAGGTGCCTCTATTCTCATGTCATCACATGGACGATCCCGGATCAAGGTCACCATACAAATATAGAATAGACCGCGACTATAGATAAACCACAAACAAAGTACTCACTTTGTTTGCTCTTTATGGACTATTTTAGATTACTAACTTCAGACTTAAATCCTCTTGTGTATGACACTCATACACTAACTCTGAAGAAACATAAGTACTCAAGGGTAAATAAGATAATTTACAATATGCGATTCAAATCAAAATAATTGATAAATGAACAATGCATCTTTTATTTTATAACAAATAATTTTTTTTACTTATTACATGAAACATTATGGCATATGTCCAAACAAATGGTAGATACTGCAGCATCCTACCACATCACTCCTCACATAGATTTCTTCACAACATACAAAGCATGAGACTTTGGTTCAGTGAAAATGAAAAATATCAGTTCCTCTGGGGCAGTAGGAATTGGTGATATTCAATTGCGAATAAATGTCAGGTATACATTAACTTTGAAAGATGTCATGCATGTTTCAGAAATTCGGCTGAATGTACTCTCGAGGATAGCCCTCGACAAATAGGCTATGACACTCACTTCAGAAATATTACATTGTGAATGACAAAATATATCATGTTTGCGGAACACTATACAAGACTCATGTGAATATTCATGCAGACAGTCTCAATGTAGCTGAAAAATAGGCTTATCATAATCTGTGGCACCAGATACTCGGTCACATGAGTGAGAGAGGGTTGTCTACCCTGACCAAGAAAGAGCTTACCAAAGATACTGCACTTGGTCCTTGTAACCACAGTTTATTTGGTAAGCAACACATAGTATCATTTAATTTATGTTCTAAGAGAAGAGCATAGTTGTTAAGTCTGGTGCACTCTGATATTTGTAGTCCCTTGGAGGTTGATTCACTATACGGTAATAAGTATTTTCTGACTTTCATTGATGATGCTTCTCGGAAAGTATAAGTGTATTTCCTAACGATAAATGATTAGGTCCTAGAATAGTTCAAGTTGCTCCACGCCGTGGCAGAGCATGAAACAGGGAAGAAACTGAAGTGCCTCCGCACAGACAATGGAGGCGAGTACGATTCCCGAGTGTTTGATGCCTACTGTAGGAGACATGACATTCGACATGAGAGAATTATTCCACGTACCCCACAGAATAATGATGTAACTGAAAGAATAAACTGCACCATTATGGAGAAAGTCAGAAGCATGATTGTAGGCACTGCATTTTTACACATAAGTCCCTATGATGAGTCTCATTTTTGGAGACACTACCTTTTAAGTCACGGAGGTCACGGGAAACGGACATCGGAAGGGGAAATTCAGAATAAACAAGGTTCACTGTTTTCGTTAGTGCTGCGTTCGTGTTTACGTTCGAACGTCAAACGGATTGCGGGCGTTCGTGCCGCGTTCGAACGGTTGTCGGTAATTCTGGTTTTGCTGCTAACCTCACATCCAGCCCACTTAGCCCCCCAAAGCCCATAAAACACATCCCAAATTAAATAAATAAATATTAATTTAAACATTAAACATTAAATAAAATATTTAAACCATTTACCAATTAAATAAAGCATTTACCAAACTTAAACTAAAATCATGCCTAATTTAAATAATTTGAATATATTATATACTAAAACTAAAAAGAAGATATACCTAATTAAAATTTATCCTAACCAATTAAAGCCAATCATATATTTGACTTCCTAATCTAATAAGATAATTACCAATCTAAAATATTGTATTCCTAAACCAAACCAAATCAAATCCCTTGCTTTCCTTGTCCAACACCAAATCAAATCCCTCTTTAATTAGCCAAATCCCTTTCCTTGTCAAGCCCAACCCTTTACCTATAAAAAGAACCCTTCACCAACCTTCTCAACCCTAGTCCCTAGCTCATACACAACACACATAAAAATTACAGGAAGAACACACCCAAAAACAGTAAGCAAAAGATAAAGAGGAAACGGCAGCGAAACCACAAGGAAACAGTAGCAAAAGACGGAGAACGACGACTCAAAACAGTAAGACAACGAACGAGAACAGTGAACCAGTGAACCAGGAGAGTTGCGGAGCATCCACCATTCCGACGATCGTGTACCGTACATCCGAGAGGTTATTTAAAAGGTTAGACCTGAGGGTACTTTTCACACTCGTCTTTATTTGATTTTTGTTATTCATTTTGATTGTATTTTACTGTTTGTTAAATCTTGTTTGTGTATGATGTGTGTTGTGGGTATTGGATGAATGAAAGAGTGTCATCTCTTGTGGTATATAGGATGGAAACCCAGACGTAAATTCCGTAGCCGAATCCGAATGGACGGTAGTGCGGTCTGTACTTGGGACACAACTCCACGTACCGCTTGAGTGAACGGCACCCTCTTTGTCTTGTGTTGCTTTTGTTTATTTTTCGTCACTTGAATTCTGTATGTTGTTTATTTATACATGATTCAATCAAGCGCATGGGCTTAGTGAGTTAGTCCAAAGGTCCTCTATTTGAGAGACGAAGAGCCGAAAAGGCCACCTTTGTGACACTACTTCGCCGCGCCGGTTGATGTGTGTTCGGATTGGATGTAAGATGTGTTCAATCGGGCATACTTGGTTTTGATATGATTGGCTCTATTTTTGTATGTGTGAAGTGACGCGCATGGGCTTAGTATGTTGGTCTAAAGGTCCTCTCTTTGAGAGACCAAGAGCCCCAAAAGGCCACCTTTACGGCAGTACTTCGCCGCGCCCCTTTATTTTGTTGTTTATGTATTGCGTCCCATTTCATGCATCAGGTCTGTTCCCGTTCGAACGCGTTTACGAACGTAACTCGAACGCGCATACATTTTGCCTTATCATGCATCAGGTCTCATTTCTGTTCGAACGCGTTAACAAACGCCATACGAATGTGAGCATTCTGTTTCATTTTCGTTCGAACACGTTAACAAACGCCATACGAATGTGAGCATTCTGTTTCATTTCCGTTCGAACGCGTTAACAAACGCCATACGAACGTGAGCATTCTGTTTCATTTCCGTTCGAACGCGTTTACGAACGCTACACGAACGCGAACACACTGAACTGAGACATATTCATCACATGCCACGTATAATTGTTTCTTAGGTGATTTTTATGGAACCACACATAGTCATTCTTATCTTTGTGCACATAATAATGAAAAGCATGTTTATTTCATTAGTTGCGTCGTTTGCCTTAGTCTTGATTTAACGCATTACGATTCATATGCCTATGCCATGATGACTTTGGAGTATTATTTCTTGTGATATATCGGATGGAAACCCAGACATAAATTCCGTAGCCGATTCCGAATGGACGGTAATGCGGTCTGTACTTGGGATACAATTCCACGTATCACTTGGAAGAATGCTCACATGTATGCTTGTGCGGATATTATGTATGCTTGTGTTTTCATGAATATGATATGCTGAATGAAGTTGTATGTTCTTTGTTACTTTGAGGTATTTTGTTAGACATGTGTTATTAGATATGAGATATATGCGAAATGTATGTATGAGTGTTATTTTGTACCCATGAATATAGAAGCATGATATTCTTAGGAATAAGTGTTACTTAAGCCTGATTAAATTATTATGTAAATCCTTTCATTACAAATGGCATAAATAAGGGACCATTCCGAACCCAACGGTTTGAGGTCTCCCCTTGCGAGGGGTGAGTGCGGCCTTAAATCTCATCTTCCCGGTTCACACCGGGTGGCGACTCTATTACTCTCCGGTTTAGTCCCCCGTGGCTACTCCGTACTCCCAACTAGGCCGCGAGCCTAGGACAGAAATGCGTCGCCCAGGTTCTGTGTTCCCACAGTCTGGCGACTCCACTGGGGATAGAGAATCGGCCCCGAAATATTGTCTTGTGATGTTTGGATTTATGTTTTAATTGACCGTGTCTATAGTGGATAAAGTGAGGGTTTAATCAAAGGCATTTTAAGGCTAGGTAATGGTTTGGTGTCTTCTTTCATTCACAACCTTTCTAGAAGGAAAAGCTGTGAAGGCACCTAGATAGCCATTTACTTGTAGCCTATTGTGATGGACTAATTTGGAGGACTCGTTGTTTATTCCTGACAACAAGCGATAAGAGCCTAAGAGGCTTGGGTATTTAAGTGAGCCTCGCTCCACCTTCCCTCTGGGGATCTACAACGGGAAATTCATTTGACAGTCCGTCACACACCATAGCTCATTGGCACGTACCTTAGTGTATAAAAAAAGGTGCGCTCACTTGGTTGCTCGAACCCTTGAGTGGGGAGACCTAGTTGTGGGCCATCCTTCGCCGGTGAGAGCCATTGTCTATACTCTTGCTAACCCACCCATAGACCGGGTTGGCTAAAGTAACAATTATTTCCTTGAATATGTGCTTGTGGACCATCCCCATTTGGATGCAGTTGGACTATTGTCAGAAATGCGGGCTTGTTGGCCATTTAAACTGGGGCAAGTTCACACCTTATGACTATTAGGCCAAAAGCTTCTGAAATGTTGATGGGCCACTTTGTAAAAATTATTATGTCATGTTTGCATCATCTTTCTTTTATGCTTGTGTTTGGGAACATCGTTGTTTGGATCCATTTGGACCATTTATCATGGGATATGGGCTTGTTGGGCCATTTAAACTGGGACAAGGACACATCTTATGACGATTGGGCCAAAAGGCTTCTAAATAACAATGGGCCATTTTATGATTGTGTTCGGAATATTATCATTTGGATTTAGTTGGGCTCTTTGCCATAAGACATGAACTCGTTGGGCCCTTTAAACTGGGACGGGTTCACTCTTATGACAGTTGTCCCGAAAGCTTCTAAAATGATAACATGCCGATTTGTGTGAAAATTTTAATTGATTTAGTATATTATATATGTTACATGCATCTCATGCACCCCATGCATACATACATCATGCTAACCCTTGTGTTCTAAAAGCCATCATAGACTCTTGTTGGGTTAGGGAAGCGGGAAGACTCACCAAAAGACCGGTAACAGATATAAGTACATCCGATAATGAGGTATCCCGGATAGATCAGTTGGAAAGCGGTTTAGCCAAGATTACCGAACAGTTGCAAGCCCTGACTACTGCCATGACAAATCTGGTTGTGCCCCGTGCTGGGGGAAACTCTGAGAATGTAAGACGTGAGGAGACTCCGAATGGGTTGGGGGATGACATCCCCGCTTTTGATGATGATATGACTGATTATGCCACTGGGAGAACAGT